>VZRX01013348.1:406182-432211 GCA_013398075.1 Notiomystis cincta | reverse complement strand
TGAAAAAAACTGTAAAAAAAGTGGTTAAAAAAAAAAAAAAAAAAAGAAAGCAACTAAAACTAAAAAAACAAGAATTGTTGTGGTAAATGAAGAGAGGAGCGAACAAAAATAAGAAACACCTAATGAAAAATACAAAAATTTGGCTCCTCAAGATGTGTGGTAGAGACAGAAGCAAACCCTATCCAAAACCAGAACAAGTCGTGTTTAGTGGTGTTAGGATCATGCCAAGGTCAGAAATGCTGTGAGACCAGATCTGAGCTGTTGGGAGAACTGCCTGTGTTTGGCTGACACACATGATCTGTGGCACAGCAGGATTTTTCCTGACCCCATAGTGCTTCTATGATCCCATGATCCCATTGTGCTTCCAGGGCAAATTTGACTTTCCCCTGCTATAAATTAATGTTGTTCTTGTGGTCCTGTCAGAGGGGAAAAGTCACAAAATATTTTATAATATTATTTCCTTTCTGTTCAGCAACAAAGCTACTCGCTTTAAAATTCAAACAAACAAAAAGCCCTGCCAGAATCCAGGGCAGCCCAGGAAACTACTTTTTCTACTCAGAATAAACATTCAAACTTTTTTGAAGTATCTGGAAGGTTTGTGTCTCTTTCTAAGAAATACTCTTCTCTGGTGTCAGAACGTGCATTGCATTTGTGTTTTTAAAACTGCCAAATTACTGTTTGCTTTGTGTAATCTTTCTGGTTCTTGCCTTTCTCTGATGTGTTCAAAGTATAGTTACTTTTTTATTCTTGTTCTTTCTCATGATTCTCTCCAGCCATTTTGTGACTGCAGCCTCTGCTGACTACTGCTTTTGATTTAGCTGTATGTTTGTGCAAAAAAAATACCATAGCTACCAAAGCAGTAGAGAAAACAGAGGTTTCACAGAGACTTACGTGGTGGCAGGAGAAAAGGTCAAGATACTGCATATTTTTAACAACAGACTCAAATTCTCTCTCATGTATTTGATAAACTCATGTTTTGCTGGATGCATTGCAAGACAATTTTTTTTATTCTGTAGCCAAGTAACCCCATACTGATCAACCCTCAGTAATCTGAAGAAAGTTTTAAAGATCCAAATTGAACTGTGAGTACTATTTAATAGCTGTTCCCTACTAGTAATCCTTCATTTTCACAGATGCAATGTGCTGTTTCAATGATGTTAATTCATATTTTCTCCAAATTATATTACATTGCATTCTTTATACATCTTCTCACCAACAAACTTCCTGGCTGTAGAGACTACTGCAATTATCTTCTACTGATTGTGTTTATCTCAAGTTATTTCAACACACTTAGAAGGATCTAACATGACAAATGATGAAAAGGTGAAGCAATACAAATATTGCATTTTTATTTTTGAGATGTAGGTTAACAGGCTGAATCCTATTCAACTATGGCTGAAGCAAGTTGGAAGTTGTAGGCTGCTTCCCAGCTATGGTACAAAAAATAATATCTAGCTTTAGTTCTTTATTTATCAGCTAAGCTTATAGCAATGTCTCCAAGTGGATGGATCATCAGTATTTGACAATTCCAAAGTATTGCTGAATCAGAAAAAGTAGTTCTAGCCCTGCAGACAGTGAAATTACCATGGTTATGTTGGTTACAGACAAGGGATCTGGACTGGGGCACCTCAAGGCTTTGATTCTATAATTTAGCTAATTCAGGGCTCCAGCAAGCCTTCCCTCTGGTTCTGAGAGCTTGTATTGATTCTTAGGTATTCAGTGACTTAGTGCTACAGGCAGAGAAACACACAGATTTTCCTGATGTTTGCAGAATTCAGGATGTTAAAATTATGCAAATTGAGCACAGTTTGCCCAAAAAGCAAATTAACATTGTGCACCTGTAGCAAGCATAATATGTGTATCCCCATGAAAGTATGAACATTCAGCACATTTTTACCTCATTAGTGCTCCAGGGGTAGCAGTGACTTAATTCTTTGCTGTTGCAAGCTCTGTGGCTGTTACCCACAGACAGTTTACTGTTGTCCATAAAACACGTTCGTCAAAAACAAACATAAATTTTATGGAAAGTATTGAGAAACCAGGGTAATGATTCTTTTGCAGAGTAAATGACTGCTCAGGGTATAAAGCTTTTGGCATCCTAATTCTGGGAGGAATAAAAAGAAATGCCACTCCTAGAACTAGGCTGCCTGGCTCTTCAACACTTCAGATTTGGAAGCGGATCTCTCCTATCTGGGATGCAGAATCATAGAGCCCCTGTTTGGACCATATGGGGCTGCCTTTTGGAAAGGAAGACTGGGATGAAAAAGGCCTGGGAAGAACATGATCCAAACCTCTCAGAAATGGACTTCACTGCGACATGGTGCAGAATGATGGAAGGGAATGTGTAATTCCATCTGTTTGTGGGGTTCTCTTGGTTTATGACTGATTTGTTGTTGGACAAAATGTTGGACTAGTCTCCACAAAGAGTTAATTGCTGATATAAGGAATAAAAACCATGGGGTTATCCAATTTTTTCTCATATGGTTGAATCAAACAAAATTGAAAATTTTGCAGTTCCCTGTTAGACTTATGAAAAGTCTTGTTTTGAAATCTTTTAATTGCCCTTAAGTGTCTTATTATATGAGTAATAATCCTTCAAGACAGCTTAGTTTTTGTTTCTTGTTAATGACTAAAAATGTTCACTTTTTATTGAGAATGCCTTTTTTATCCCCTGAGTTTTCCTCCTCCTATTCTTGTCTAGCTCTCATTTTGTTTCATTCATGTTTATTTTAGGAATTTTACTCTTTTAAGTATGTGGTAACTTTTATTCAGTATGCTGTGCTGAACATTTCTCTTGGTGCACAAGTGTCCATGTAGATGGAATGAGTACTTCTGACTAACATCAGAACGTTTCATTCTTTTGAATAGACACAAATATGTTGTTAAAACATTTCAAAATTCAGATGTAGACACAAGGTTTAACTACATTAAGCACATCAACTCAGTGTGGCATGAAGCTGCATCAACAGTTTCCTCCCTTATTGTTGAAAGGTTAATTAGATGACAAACCTCAGAATAGTTATGGACACAAACCTGAAGGTACCTTCTCAATTCACTGTTCAGAAAAGCCATTAATTTTTGGAGTGATGGATGGAGGATATAATGAAGAGCAATACTTGGAAATAATCAATATTATCATACTGTATGAACTCATCTAAGATGCCTGCTGAAGTAATTGTCTCAAAGAGCACTGTCACACTTCAGGACAGGTTCAGGACTAGGAGAGGGGAATCAATGACAATGCTGAGACATCACAAGATTTCTTATTAAAAACTGAGAAGACCAAAATTTCCTTCATGAAGAAGGGTCATATAAATAAGTACTTAAACACAAAAATAACCCACCTCTGCCAATGGACTTCAAACATAGAATAGTGAAAAAGATAATAGATCAGAAGTTCATGTTTCTCCTCATGTATAATGAGAAAGATACTCTGTGAAACTGTAAAGAAGCTGATTCAAATTTGTGTTGGAAAATTCTTTTTCACTCAGTATATTACTGATCTATGAAACACATTTGTACTGGTTGCTACTGAGGTCAAAGACTACACAAAATTCCATAAAGATTTGACTATTCGAATAATGATGAAGAAGTTACAAAATGTTCAGGATGATCATTGCCAACACATTTTTGAGGACTGGGAATTTTGAGATCCAGCATTATATTCTTAGGAGCTTTATTGGGATGCCATAGTCATAGTATGCAATCCTTCTGTCTTCCTTAGATGCATCTCAACCTGGTCATCATGAGAGGCAGCCTGCCAAATTAAAAGAACCTTAATTGTCTTCCAGTAGGGAGCTCAGAATGACTTTTTCCACACAAAACTAGATGTCAGAGTGTGTCTTCTCCTTTCTTCCATGGATTTTCTTTCGTTCCAGTGTAATTATGTTGCTGCACCATTCTGTAGGTACAGGTACATCTGTTCTGCCCACACCAAAGTTAGCCAGCTGTGTGCCAGCTGTTATCATAGCACTAGGTGTGAGTTAATGAGCCTTGCTGGGGACTTTTTTTCTTGATAAGTGTTCCAATGGCTGCTAATCAGCAGCAGATTGTCCACGGAGTGATGTACGACATTGCTCTCTGTGCTTTCTCCTCCTGGTGTGGCTGTAATGCAGCCCTTATGCAGACCTTTAGTGACCTGCTCAGTAACCAAGTGTAGCCTACTTAAATTTACAAAGTGTCCACAAGCAGATGTGGGTCTGAGCATCTTATATTTGTTATTTTACTTCTCCAATCAGGTGTCTGCAAAGAGTGTAGCATCTTCATGACTTGCCTTTTTTTTTTTTTCAAGCCTATGGGATTTTTCTGTCTCAATTTGGTCACACAAATATTTTCACAAAAGTTTTGAGTGTTACTGTGCAGCAGGTGGAAGGTGTTGTGAGCATCAATAGGACTTGTTCAGGAATGATGTTTTAAAAATACACATTCATAGTTGCAAATATTGCCTGCAGTATTCATCCTGCTCAACTCATGGCAGACAACTGATTTAGGGACGTGGGGAAAAGACTTCTGATGTGACATGGTTTTTTACTTACATAATTAGGAACAGGCAGCTACTGTTTGCAGTAACAGAGCTTAAAGATTATTAATACATCCATTCTCCCTTCTTTGCATTTGAAAGAATTTATCACTCATTAGTACATTGTCAAAGACAGGATTATGTCTTGGTCCTATGTGCACTCACAGGGAAACCCCTGCCAACTCCCTTAGTTGATGCCAGGAAGCCAGTGAATAGAAAATAATTTGGGGTTATTAGGAGCATAGAAAAATAATAAATGTTTTCTTTAAAAGCAGAATCCTTAAGCATAGGAGTTGAAGTTATGATCCTGGGCAGTACAAGGCCTGTGCACACCTGCCAAGGCTGTGGTTAGGGAGCCTCATTGTCCCTCCCAAGAAACCCATGAGTTTTTCCATGCTCTCTTTGCTGTGACCTCACATAGTTCATGCTGCAAGTTGAGTAGTTAAGATAAATAACTCTCACTGGAATTTAGATATGGAACCTCTGTTAGCACAGGACACACTGACAGCATCCTCAAGAGTGTGGACCAAAGGTCCCAAAGCTGTTTCAGAGGCATTTCCATTGCTTTACAGTAGTCAGTGAACACATGACAGGTTCCCTTGAACAATTTTTCAACACTGGGTTTATTATGTACCCTTTCATTCTCCTCACAAAAGTATTCTCAATACCTTGCCATCACTAAGGCATATAGCAATATAATAGTACCAGTAATAAGGTAAATCAGTCTGACAAATATTCCTTATGGCTTAAATTATACAACACAGGGTCCCTGTGGAATGCAAGTGAAACTGTGGCAAGGAATTTCTCTTGCATAAATACTGAAATTTTTCCCCACTTACAGCTCAAAGGCTGTATTACATAGTAAACCTCACATTATGTGATGGTTGTGGAGTGAGTACAAACGCCCATTTTTAAGAGAGCAAAATATTCTCTCTTGGCATGTTTTGTTGAAATAGGTGAGAAAAACTTAAAGGTTGGAATGGGTAGTAAGACTTCAGGACAATTAATTAGCATGATGTAATGGCAGTTAATGGAATTTACATGGTCACTTCCTTGTATGTCACATTGAATTATTACCTATTTTTTGTATCTGGAAACTTAATTAGTCTGTGATGAATGGGAGGCTAAATTCAATACCTGGGGCCAAGCCACACCTTGTAATGGAATGGCTGCAGAGACTTCCTGCATTTTGAAACATTAATTTGCATCCAGCCTATATCATATGGTTCTGGCCTTCCACAACATGTAAACTCAGAAAGCCATAGACTATGCCCATGAGAACTGATACTACTCCTAAATCTCCTCCCTTCCTGCCCCTTTCACCCACCTCTTCTGCCTCTGAGCATTGTGAAGTTATCCAGTATAGAAACAATATCCCTTCAACTTTTTATTAAATAACGCTTTCTATTTTTAGGAGCTTGACATTGAACTAGTAGTAATCAATATATCTCTCTGGCAGAGATAAGAGAATAATGAAAATTAATGTTTTCTAACATTTGTTTGAACATGATTTGACGATGTACTTCACTAATCTTTCTATGTGAAGTAGACTGAAATTTTTCTAATAAAATACACTGGAAATATGCTAATTTTTTGAATTTGAAATAATGTTGAAATCTGGTAATTCTAGAAAGCTTTTAGGTGAAAATTACTTGTTTGATGGTAAAGTCTCTGATTATCTGTGACTCGACAGCAAGGGAACTTTAAAACCTGATGTTTTTATTGTGAATATGACATTTTAACACAGACATGCTTTATGAAGGTATTAAAAGTATTCCATTTTGTCTCAGTGCAAAATGAAAACAAATACTGAACACTTGGGAGTTTCCGTGAAATATGAAATGCTGGCTTTCTTTTTATATTCCTTCATACTCTCAATATTTTGTAGGGCATGTTTTTATCAGAATTTTTATTTAACATGAAATTCTTCATCATTCAGAGAGTTAAACAGAAGAGTTATGCAATATTTAAACCTTATTTAAGACTGTGAAATAGGGAGGAGGTGAAAGATACACATTGTAAAGGCAAAGTGTTATGCCTAGGCATAAAGATTAATTTTACCTAAGAAAAGTGGTGGGTATTTATTTTCAGACAAAAATGCAGTCAGGAATTTCAACACGGATTTATTTTAAACACAGAATTTTTTGCTTAAATGAAGAGCCTGTCTGGGCTCTCTGTCCAGATAATGAAGAAAGATGAGATTATTCAGGAGAGGCTGAGAGCAGCCGTCATGTGCCTTTGCCATGGCGGTAGCTTGGCCAAGCTGTCTCCAGAGCCAGGCTGACACGCACCATGGACAATATGAGCTGCAAACAGAGAGCACTTGACACAAAAGCAGTTAGAAAAGTGTCTGTACGTTGGTATATTTCCATCCTGATCACTCCTAACAAAGAATATGAACTTCAGTTGAATTCTCCTTGCCAAATAGACCGGTTGAGATGAACGCTCTTGTTCATCACTACACAGAAATTAAAAATAATTAAAGGAGTATAAAAGTGTTTCTGACAAAAAAATATAGATACTTTTAATATTGAAAGATTTTTCCAGTTTACCCTGTAGAACACGTGAATGAACTCTATGAGTTTTGATTTTTTGCTTTGGTTTTTGGTTTTTTTTTTTGCTATAATTTTAACTGTGGACTCTTAACTTGCTCCTGTGTCTACATTAATACATAACACTTTCAGTACATTATCATTTTTAGAGGCTTTACATATGAACACTACAGACCAGCAAGCAATCAACTTATAGGAAAAAACAGTCCTTTATTTAATCTTTTTAATCAAAGTGATTTCTTGTAGGATAACTTTTTGGGGTTTTTTTTTTTTTTTTTTTTTTCATAAATTCCTGGAGTGTAACAGAGAAGCTCACAGCTAGTTCAAAGAAAAACTGAAGAACATGCAAATCTTATTTTATTAGTAAAATCTAACAGCATATTTAAATGTATGGCCCTACTAAAGAGATAATACTTCCTTTTTATTAGTGTTAGGGAGCCGTGGGACTTGTAAGGGTTGGCAGTGTCCTCAGGGCCCTGGCAATTAGGGTACATTATTTGTAGTTTAAAAAAACCATCATTGCTCAGTTTTGCCATGGAGTTCTGGAGATTTCACATGTTGGTTTCCATTCTTAGGTGCCTTCTTTCCCTAAACAAACCAAATCAGCCACCTAACAACAGTCAGAGGAGCGTCTGGGAAATGAAATGGAATGATCCTATAGGTAAGTGTATGTTCTGCTCAAATGAACACTCAAATGAGCATGCATATTTAAGGAAAACCCTTGCCATGAAGACAGAAATGACATTTGCATAATGATTTTACTGCTGCTGCATGATTTACTGTATAAATCTTTAATTTTATGTGAGATCCAGTGCACCACAAATAAACAAAATCCCTTTCACATTTATTTATGTAATTATATTTTACCCTCATGTATTAATTTTTCCTAGCTCCAGCTCCCTGGAAACTTATGGATACTTTTGAAATACCAGGTAACTTTGTTTCCTAGTTTTTGTTTCCCTTCAAACTGTCCATAGTCTAGATTAATCAATATTAAAATCCCTTGAACCATACACAAATTCCTTTCTTGTTGCAGGTTTGTTCTCTTATTTTGGTTGTTTGTTTTTTTAAAAAAATTCTTATTTTGCATATTGCCTAAGTATTTCTAATACATGAAACAGATAAGTGGTTTATAGTCCTAATAAATTGTCTTTGGGAAAGATTAAACTTCTGCACATTCACCACAGAATTTGCAAGGCAGCACCACCAGTCCCAGGGCAGGCACACCACGGCTGCTCTCCAGCACTGGAGCTATTCAGGTGTCATCTGGTTTTTCACCTTTGCTTTTTGCATCATATGAGCACACCCCCAGGGATAAAATTTTCATGGAAATCTGAATTCCTTTGGAGAAAAATGGCCGTAAATTTTTTAGGGATGTGTTCAAAAATTCTTTAAGGATTAAAAACAAAGGTTGTAAGTTTTTTCTGGGGAAATTTAAGGGGCATCCTAAGCCTTTACTCAGTCTCAGTCTAATGAAGACACTGGCCTGGCTGGCACTGGCACTGGGGATAAAATTGTTCTTTACCTAGTCAGCCTTTTGCAGAAGCTCACAAACAGATGGTGGGATAACAAGCTTCCAGGTCTTGATGCAGAACTTTACCAGATAATTTTTAGAGACTTGAGGTTTTTGTTGCTATTGTTCCATTCATGGAAATGAGAACAAGAACACAAATTGTTTATGTGGGGGGAAAAGTCCGTTTTCTGCAATTACTGGAGACAATGAGAAATGAGAGTTTCCCAAGGGAGATCAAAGGTAACAACTGCATTTTTGATATTCATAATTCATTTCTTGCATCTTCCTTTACTGTGGGATAAATCAGCCTTGGGAGCAGAGAGCAGCAGGACACCCTTTTCCTGCATATTCATCAGTGGCTTTATGGTTGGGGGTGGGAAGGAATCAGGTTGTGTTTATTCCTGATCTCTTTATGTTGCAAACAGCAGTTCTGACTCACTTCCTAGTCCAATCCTAATATTGTTTAGATGGGGAATAAAGTTGAGGCCCACAGAAGAAAAAGAAATGTTACATGTTTGCTGTCCAGAAAGTGTGATATTTCTGAGAGCAACAGTACTTGTTATTCATTGTCTCCATTCATTTCTACAAATATGAATTTTGCTCAGAATTACTGTTAGAGTTTTTGAGAAGGGCTGGGAAAAAGTGGAAAACACCAACTGATTGTGAAAGGAACTCCATGTTTTTATCTTTTGCTTCTCTTGTTGACTGGTTTTAAAGGCAGACACCTGAATAATTCAGATAAGTGACTTTCTATAAGATGAATTCCTGAGGAGCAGGAAGGAAACCAAGAACCTGTCCAGTTTTCTTCAGCAATAAGAACTCATTTGAAAACCACTTTGATAGTTCTGAGCCAATTCCTAATTATGCTCACTCAGTAAACCACATTATTAATGCTTTTACCAGCAACTCTTCTGGAGTTTCACTACCAGAGTGCTTCTGTGTTTCTGAATAGTTTGATGTTGCTTTCTTTGGGAAAGGTTCAGAATTTCTGTAAGCATTTTGTGTCAGGAAAAAATAAGAAAAAAGGAATATATGCCTGCACTGTAATAGAACCTTTGTTACAGTTCTGTGATTACAGATACTTTTTTACTAGTTGCAAAGCCAGATCTCCTCAGAGTTATGAGGAGTGCTGACTCCAGTCTTGCTTACTGAGTTTTCAGGGCACATTTTGGTGAGAGAAGGATGCTGTTTCCATTTTAATGAGTAGCTTGATGTCAAACGAGGCATGTTAGAAGTCTAAGCAGAAACCATGAGTCCCTAAACAAGTATCATATCTGTTCTTTTGTAGATTTATGCATCTTTTCATTACCAATTTTTCATTAAAAATTGAGCTGTTTGCATATTCTCCTGTTTCTTACAATTGTTTAATAATTATTTTTTAAATAGAAATAGTTTTGGGGTTTTTTTTGGTAACAAAGAACATGCTTGGTCTATTTGCAATATTTTGTTAATTTATATTGCTACATAAATATTTATCAGAAATAGCAAGAGCAAGCTTGGTTTAGGCCCACACAAGTGCAGAAAGACCAGCTGCACTCTACAGGAAGTGCTGGTAGCACATGAACTCTCTTTCAATCAAAACTGATGAATTTATTAGCATATGTGAGATGGTATGGGAGCTTCACTGGTGGAAAATAACATAGCAGGGGAAGGGAAGTTAATTAGCACGGTGTCTTGGTTCAGGAGCTGATTACTCAAAGTGTTGCATTAGTTAAATCTTCATCCAGATAGATGACTATCTGAGGTGCTGTCACATGTATTGCTTTTGAAATAGTTAATTTAAAACTCTGAAACACTCATCTCCTCTGATGGTTTAAAGAAAATTGACTGTAGACTAGCAGATAGGTTGCTGAGACAGTCGTATCTGGTGTGCTAAAATTGTCTTCTTGAGCTCCTCTATCTGTTATAAACTAAATAAGACATGGTAGATATTAAGTGCTTTTAAACTGTTTGCCAGTGTTCATGCAGACTTTGTCTTAGTGACAGATCTGTAACTGATTCATTTTACAGTACAAACAAAATTTTACAATCAAGTGAAGAGAAATACCCTTTTAGTAGGCTGTGAAGATGATGAAGGGCCTTGAGGGGAAGCTGTGTGAGAAGCGGCTGAGGTCACTTGGTTCAGTCTGGAGAAGAGGAGACTGAGAGGACACCTCACTGCAGTTACAACCTCCTCATGGGGGAAAGCAGAGCACTGATCTCTTCCCTCTGGTGACCAGGGACAGGGCCTGAGAGAACGGCCTGGAGTTGTGTCAGGGGAGATTTAGGTTGGATATTAGGAAAGGTTTTTCACCCAGAGAGTGGTTGGGAACTGGAACAGGCTCCTCAGGGCAGTGGTCACAGCATCAAACCTGACAGAGTCCAAAAAGTGTTTGGACAATGCTCTGAGGCACACAATGTGACTCTTGGAGATGGTCCTGTGCAGGGCCAGGAGTTGGATTCTGTGATCCCTGTGGGTCCCTTCCACCTCAGGATATTCTATACCATTCTATGGCATGATGCTTGTAGAAAATAGAAGCTGGAAGATGAGCTAGCATTCAAGGCCAATAATTTCTATTCACTTATCATATTTACTTTTAGACTTTAGTCATTTCAGTATTTTACAACACAATTTGTACCTCTACAAACCTTTACATATCTTTAGAAATAAGCTATTGCTTTCATTTTGCATTCCATTTATCACAATGCCAATCTGCCACTTTACATACCAAATATACAATGTCTTCTTCCTGACAAGATGCCACAAGCAATGAATTGTATCTTTTAAACAAAGAATATAAATTTGTTTAGCATCTTTGAGAGACATTTCCAAAATAATACTGCTGCTATTAAGAGTGTAGTAGTCTCAAGGAAATCCTCCATTTTCTTCAGGATGAGAGAATAAATGTTTTGGAAGGTCACAAAGGGTTTTATATTGCTATTTTTCTCTGAAATAAATGTATCTTTAAATCTTCATGTAAAAATGTTTTTGCTATTTGCTAGTGTTGATAATGTGGAAAAAGGAAAAAAATACTTATATTTTCCTGAAACTTCTGTCTTGAACTGTTTCAGTCATTCCGTGCATGGTTGAGAGTCAAACACAGAATTCTCTGACTGTGAAAGTGGAAAAGGAAGAAGCTACTTTACAGTCTTGTTTAAATGCCTTTTTGCAAAGTGACACAGGTGTGCACTGGGGGTCAGCATGAAGTCACAGGGGGTCTCTGTGAAGGAGCAGTATCATGGCACCTGTACACAGAACTGTATTTTATATCATAATTTCTGCTGTAGTTTCAGGGTATTTTGTAGAGAGACCAAAGATGAGTTTCATCTCATTTTATCTTTAAACATCCATAATCACCTTCACTTAATCACCTTAAATTCCCTTTACAAGAAATTGAGAAAGAAACATTGGTAACATTGCTCCAGGTATGACAGTCAAAGAACATATGCAAAGGTTTGTAGGTTTAGGCAATAAATTTCATTAAGGAAACTGAAAGTCTTGCAAGAAGTACACCTAACTTCCAGGGAAAACTGTGTATCCTCAAGTCTAATATAGAAGCAGCAGCTTTGAAAAGTAAAAGAAAATTTGGTCCTGCTAGTCCTTCTGAAGAAAAATGTGCATGTTTGAACCAAAGTAATATCCCTAGGCAACATGATCTACCCTACTTTAGATGTGTTTTGAGGTGAGATGAATTTAACCCAGGACATCAGTAATTGCAATGACTGGGTCCACAACTAGGGAAGGCATTCATGGAGTATTCATAGAAAGAGATGAATGCCATCCTAAAATGGAATTAATTTCTGATGTCTCTTGAGCATGGCTGTTTTCTTCCAATTGGAGCTTTCCAACCCTGCTATGGAAGATAAATCCTGCTCCAAACATACTCAGGAAAGTATTTATTAGGAATTTTAATAAAAAAACCCTAGCTGATTTCTATAAAAATCACCCTAGTACTTCTCTATGATAGAAGATATTAGCGTTATGGGAATCATAGAATCTATCATAGGGTCAAGAAATAATACAATAAGAAAAAGACTTGTCTAGGATTCAGAAGGGACAGTCTGCAAAACTGCCTTGAGAGCTTGGAGAAGAAACAGATGAGAAAATTCCCCCCAAAAAGCAAAGACTCTTATGCAGTTTTGGTGACAACAACCTTCATTGTTCTTTTTGATTATATTGTATTTTAACAGTTTTGTTCTAAGTCCACTGAGTAGATTTTCCAAAGTATTCTGGCACTTCAAGATGCAACTAAGTCCCTCAGTTCTTATTTCATTGTGAGTGGAAGCATCACTGGCTGCTGCCTTTTGTTCTTAAGTGTCTAAAATTCTTTATAAACCTACTTGAAAATTCTGCCCATCCAGATATTCAGTCAGCAGAGGAATATTGAAATTCAGCTTTCCTCAGGAAATTAAGATAATATGACTGCGAAACTGAGGCCTGAACCCATGCAGTTACTGAAAGAGAGGTACTTCACACTTCGTTTTCAAATTTTGGCTGTAGTTCAGGAAAGCACTTTAATACATGCTTGAATCCCATTAAAACTTCAATGAAAGTTAAATGTGTTCTTAAGTGTGATCCTTAATAGGAGCTGTCCTTTCCTGGAGCCTTTCTGTTGGAAAAGAACCCTGGACAACAGGAGAGAGAAAACACCAACAAAAGCTTTTGAAAGAAAACAGTGAAGCCTTCTCATTGAATGGTTTTCAATTTGCCACTGTAATCTGCATTTAAAATGGCAACAAGATGTGTTTTCCATGAGTTTTCAAAAATCTCTGTTGACATAGATAACTTCTGTTTGGAAAAGCTGAATTTCTGAGGGAAAGAGAATTTCTGTTGACCCTAATGAGTATGTAATTTGGTTTTGCCATGGTGGTAAGACATATATTTTTGTCCTGTGTGCTTCTCTCTTTACCACACCTATAGCTATAGTTTTATTTAATTGATAGTGGATTCAAGTCACGAATTTTATTCATTCAAGTATTTGAATAGTGCAAGCCAGGGACAGATTAAAGCTAACTAGGACCCACATGAATCAAACTGTTGGCTCCCCTGCAAATTTCAGACATTTGCAAACGGAAGAAAGTTGTCCCTCCAGCTGAAAGGGCTGTCCATTTGCATATTTGGAAAGGTTGTGGTGGCCTAGACAAAAATTAATAGCCTTCTGATGCTGAGTGAGGATGTTCACTTTCTTGAAATATGCTGTTTCCCATAGAAATTATATTCTTTTACTGATAATTGCTTTTTGCCATTGTGAGCTCCATCTCTTCTTATAGAACTGAAGCAGTAACTTCTATTTTCATTGAGGGCTTGAATTGACATTTGATTTTATATATTGGGTAGTGGATGCCCCAAGAAAGGACCCTGGATTTACAGTTTTCCAATGGTACAAATTGCAGTCTAATATCCTTTGATTTGTTTGCTTTCCTCGAGCGAAAAAAAAAACCAAAAACCCCAAAAAATGTACAAAATATGTTAAAAACAACTAAGTCTACGAGGTCTCAGAAAAAAAAAACTCCTCCACAGCTTCTGCAATACTGATATAAGAAATTGATTCAGCTGGTGTAAATCCATGACCTTTGTGAGGGCTCCGACTCACTGCCTGTGTCATTACTCGATTTCCAATGGAAAGAGAGGGCATGACAAGAACTATTTGCAGCCATTTCCAGTCAGTGCTTATGATAGCTCTAACCCCGGGGTCAAGGATTAATGTGTTTTGCAGTTTAATTCATTGACTGTCTGGGCCCAACTCTAGAAAGAAGGGAAGCACAGGAAAAGCAGAGATGCAGCACAATTCCAAGCAGCATAATTCAGTTCTTGTGACACAGTTAGCTATTTACCTTTCAGATGGACAAAGTACAGTCAAGAGACATTTTCTGTGGTGTAGACTGATGAGTCCTGAGCCTTGTCACAAAGGGCAGGTGGCCTAATTGTTGCTTAATATCTGTCTTTGCTAAGTTTTCTATCCAGCCTTTAGACATCTTCGGCTGTGGGTGTTATGTTTGAGGCTTTGTACTAATTACTCACACTATTTTTGTGAATTAATAGACATTGTAACCCAGTGTTCTAACCAAACATTTCAGCATCCAAATCATCCTTTGGTCTGGTGACATCATAAAGAAAACACCAAACCGAAATCATTAAAGCTTCCCCTCCCCCCCCAAAGATTTATGCCACAGCTTGGTTAAAGAGTGCCAACCCATCCAAAATAGTTATGTATTCCCCAAACACTACATATGTGGCTTGAGAAATTTACTGGCTTTGCTTTCCACAAGTAAAATACATCATCCAAGTAGTTTATGACCTTTTCCTCCTGATACTGTGATCACCTTGAATGTAAAAGAAATCTTGATTTTGATTTGTATTTTCTTCATGGTTCATTCACTCAGCCATCCAGATCTGTCATATATCATCATCCATATTCGGTGTTGGAATCATTAACTTGCATGAGATAGATAAGTTCCCAGAGATATGCAACACTCACACTACCAATAAATTCAATTCAGGAAAAAACTGAAAGTCTAAGAAATAAAATTCCAGTACAGACAATACTGATAATATATATTCCTGACAGGTACTGTGGGGTAAATACATGCCTTGCTAGCTTTGTTGTAGTCGTTTATTGAAGGATCCTCCTCTGATTTATGTATATAAGTAAAGTAACTATAAAATATAATAACTATAAAATGATGCCTTGTGTATACTACACACACAATGTATCCTTACATGTATGTATTTCAAACCAAGGACTGGAAAACTGATCATATTAAGGTACACTTTGAATAAATTAAAAAATACTGTAATCAAACAATGTCTTTTTGGATTAGGATGACAAGAAATTGCAGTCTAATGTTACAGTCATACTTTTAATCATCTTTCTTTAATTATGTGTTAATGAGTTTAGCCAGCATAGCTGAAAAGACCAAGCAACACAATTATAAGGATAAAAATTAATACTAAAGAGAGGTTTTCTCCTGCAAGAAAATCCATATGTGATCTTACATCTAACTACAGAGTACATATAACTTCAAACTTTTGCCACTGGAAATTATGAATACGAAAACTGCCTCACGTATTTAGTCACTTGGGTTTAAAAGATGGAATTTATATTTTTAAATTTAAGAACTTTTATCTTGCAATGAAATAGAAGTTCTCAGTTCTCCTCTGTTGAGGCCAGATTTTTAGAATTTCATCTGGACACTGATTTCTTTGTGTTTTGTTTGGGTTTTTTTTTTTAATTTCAGTAAACCATTTTCTTCCTTTCACTATATTCTTCCTCCTATATTCCTTATATTCTTCTGTCCTCCTTGCTGATAGCTGTCTCCTGGCTGGCCATAGGAATTTCTTTCATTTCTGAGGAATTTCTTTTCGCTGGAAGCAAACCTTGTTTGAATACATTTCTTGTGCCTGTGCTATTGAGAGCTTAAGTAGAAAGATATCACCACACCTGGATTCCTGTAGTGCCCTGCTGGCTCTCCTTCATCCTGGTCTTTGGAGTCAGGAGTCCCAAAGTTATTCCCCTGGAGTCACTTTTTTACAGTCCAAGTCCTGGGGATCCCTGGGGTGTAGATGCTGCTCCCATAACTTGAGACAAGGCAAATAGAATGTGCTGGGTCTTCTTCTGCTTTCTGAAATCAAACAGTTGCATCTTCTCAGAAATTGCTTTTTTAAAATTCTTTATTTTCTACAGAACTTGAAATTTAAAAATTACTAAGGGCAGACATCTAAGAAAGGCAGTTGCCTTATTTGAATAAAGCATATAGAACAACCATGAAAAATTAAATAGCAATTTTAGGAAAAAATGTAAAAATAAAAATCTTTATATTCAAAGAGAAAGTGTCTTAGTGGTGGAGAGTATTTGTTAGATAAGTTTAAAGGTTTTCTTTCCAGTTAGAGAAATTTTAACTGCATAAAAAGATATATGGTGTCATTTCTTCCAGAGCAAAGCCCAGAGTGTAATAACATTAGCAATTTGCTCACTTTTTAACTGCATGTTAATTGGTGGGAATTTAGTGAGCTGCACAGAAGTGAAATCCTCAGAAAATATTTTAAAAGCCAGCCAGTAATCTTTACAGCTGTGGATCACAGCACCATATTTTAGAGGTTATGCTTAAAGCCATTTTCTCGATTTTTCTCCATTTTTCTCCATTTTTTTTGTTTGTTTGCAGAAAGTTATAGCAATGTTTCTTAGAAAAGTTTCAGTATGATCTGAAAAAGCCCTACAATACTTCAATTTTACAACAGACCTGTGAGTTATGGGCTTATAATGGTGCGCTGAAAAAAATGTGTTCTCAAGTGCACAAAAAAATGGTAGGGTTTGCATGTCTTTCTCTTAGGAATTTGCTCTACACCCTGAGACCAGGTTAAGTCATTTATTACTGTACAGTTGCACACAACCTTTTAGCCCACAGTCAGTCAAGATATCGACACACTTCCTACATCCTGTGTCTGCTGGGATCAAAAAAAGCTGCAGCATCCCATTGCTGCCATGTCTTGCCTCTGTGGAATTAGAGTTTCCTGTGGCTCAGCTCATTTAGAGACCTAAGAGCTTTTTTGCTCTTAAAACTCAGAAATCTCAACAATGGGTAAATCTAACATCTGGGACCTCTTTGCTTCCACTGTGAGAGTCACTGTGGTTCTCAGAAATGAGCATTCAGCAAAGCATACACACTCTCTGGAAATTAATATCATAAATACTAAATTGGGCAAAAAGTGTAATTTTACTTAAAGATACTTGTACAAAGGTTTAAATTATACAGAAAAGTGCTTGGTGAAGTACAGTGCACTTGACATGTTTTATTGTTTTAATATGTTTTTAATAGTACTTTTTAACCATTTTTCTTCTTCTTCACCAAGTTATTATTAGGTAACCGCAATTAATAATTTAAAGAGGCTTATTCTGGCTTTTAGTACATTTATATGAGTCCCATGGCAGTAATGAGAGTTTAAAACATACAGCATACCCCTTTTATCTGGGTTATAACATGAATCTTGTGGCATTGTCCACAGCATTTTAGATAGGAATTTTCCACATTAGCTTTACATTTGTGCTATGTATGTTTTGGGGTTTGTAATCCTTTTCCTCAGATAGAATCTACGGTCTCAAGAGGATGAGCTACACCAGCTTTTTCTCTCTGAAATTTTCCAGTGTTTCTCCCTCTGGTTCATTTCCCAGGACTGGCAGAGCTGGATCCTGGGCAGATCCTTGCTTCCAGAACCTGCAAGCACCATGGAACTCCTCATCACGCCAGTACATCTCTGTAGTGGCACCAAAGGGAAGGAGTGCTTTACCCACCCAGCCCTTAGGAGCTCTGCCTCAGTTTGACCTCAACTTCACCACCCCAGTGGCTCAAATAAAGTTCAGTTGGTGTTGAAAAATTTATGAACAATTTTTGTTTAAAAGCAGAGCACTCAGATATGAGCTGTCTCTGCAGCTTCAGCCTGGCTGTCTTTACAGGGAAGTCCAGTTAACTCACTTCTAATTAAATGTGAAATATGGGTCAGCTTTGTGGCAGTGAGGACAACGAAGGAGTTTAGGCTTGTGTTCTTGTTCCAAGCTGAAATGACAGAACCAGCATTGCTTAAATTACACATTAATTTTTTTCCTATTCAGTGACCCAATTCAGCCTCATTCCTTAATCTTTTACACACATATTGTTTTAGCCTAACATATAGCAAGATATCTGCACTGCATGTTTAGCTTTGTGTGCAAGAGATACACACAGATGAATCTTGTAGTCAAATGTGAAAGTCAGATAGGACTCAGGTTCTGAGGGAAATTATCACCTGTGCTGCCACCACGCAGCTCATACATACCTTTTGTGGATGTTTCATTCCTTGGGAACTACTCAATCAGGAGGTGATAATCCCATACTGCTTGCACCTATGGTATTTGCAGAGATCTGAGAATTATAGTGTTTCAGGAGGACACTATGTGAAGTTTTATCTTGTGCTTCCCTAAAGATTAAAGATCCTATTGTGATTTTATATGACTGAGTAGTAAAAACATGCTACACAACAGAAACATTTTATAATATCATCCTCTATATTTGGACAATCTTCAGGCCACAATAGCAATTTTTATGGTAGCCCCAGATATCAGATTTTTTCATGACTGAGAGATAAAAGTCTTATTTTTTCATCTTCTTTTCTCTCTTTTCACAACATCTCACTAGCAGGACTTCAAGTGCTTTAGTCCCAGACAATAAAACCAAAACATCACAGGGTACTCTTGTATTTCTTTTGCCTTTTAACAGTATCCATGGTAAGGAGTAGTGGATAGACTGTAAATCCTGGTAAACAAAGAAAATATATGCTGGGTTGAGGCTTGCAAGCAAATTCAGTATTAACAAAATGTTAATATTAGTTTTGAACATATGACCAACCTCCCTTTTCTGTGAATTTACAGGTTTCAGGAATATCCTACACTCTCCATGGAACAGAATAATGACTTAATTGTTCTTGCAAATGACAGCTTTACTTGGCTGTGAGTTTATGAGGCAGTAAATTTGCCTCATAACTTGCAGTGTTTACCCAACACATCTCTATGATGCTGTGAACTGTTTATTATTAAACGTGTGAAGGGAAGCAAAATGATCAT
Source organism: Notiomystis cincta (assembly GCA_013398075.1). Taxonomy (NCBI): domain Eukaryota; kingdom Metazoa; phylum Chordata; class Aves; order Passeriformes; family Notiomystidae; genus Notiomystis; species Notiomystis cincta. The sequence continues at coordinate 413,053 of VZRX01013348.1, read as the reverse complement.
ATAGGCACTCAAAGGAGTCTTATTATGAGGAAAAAAAATTTCTTCCAGTAGGAACTGGGAAGAGAATACAAGTCCACTGCTATCAGTGTCCTTACAGTGATGTAAGAGGTCAGATGAAGATGGCTGAATAGCTTGTATAACCAAGAAATATTTAATTTATTCTATATGCTAGGTACTTTTAGTCATACATGGAGGTGATACTCAAAGAAAGAGTGAATTAATCTGAATAACTGTTCTGAATTGTTCTGAAGAGCCATGTAACCAAATTGCAGATGTATGAATTATATATATACATACAAACACACATATAATTATAAAACAAAGATTCCCCTGAATGCATCTGAGTTTCCAGTAACATGGAACTTGCTGAATGAAAGAGCCTTAGAGGTCAAATATTTTCTGAATGAAAATAATTTCTGTCACACTTGTGACATTGAAAATGCTTATCCATTGTAGTTTCCAGGCTGTTTTTATAATGGTTGCAAATATGCAATATTATACATAACAACAGTGTCAATAATTTAATGGCTTGTACCTGAGTTCTGTGAAAATATACATCAGTCCTCAGATTAATTAATTGTATGCATTGAATGTGTAATCATTCTCAGTGGTCCTAGTTTATGCTAATGCTAAATAAAGTATGTTAATCCATCCTGTGAAGTCTGGTTTCCCCTTGATATATACAAGCAATGACTCCTAACACTTGTGCAAGCTAAGCTTTATTTATTGTCAACTGGGAAATAAATAGTTCAGTGCCAAGGAAGTCCTCATAGTCAGTAAAGCAGTTTTGAATAGGAGTAAACAAACAAGTTAAATTAAAATAAAACCATTTCCCCTTTTGAACACCTTCATCTTCTGGTGGTATTTGTTCCTACAGCCCAGTTCCTGTACACTGGTATAGATACTGTAGATATATCCCTGGAACAATAACCTGATGTGAATATTATGAAGATAGGAAGAAGTACAGTGTTCGTCACTTCTTCAGTCACATTTTTTGTCATTTCAGTCCCTGAAACAGGTTAGTCATAGGAATTCCAGAAACCTGCTTCACACTACATTTATTATTACTTTTCTAGAGCTCCTGTCCTTTAAGTGATGTCTCTGGGAACTTAAAAGTTAGACAGTCAGGTCTCTTTAAAAATGTTGCATTGCCTATTGAAGTATGATATTCAGGGAGGTCAAGCATTCTGCAGCTGTAGCACGGGACAGTGAGGTTTTTCTTGACTGTAAAATACTCTGGATTATTTTTGTGTTTAAATTTCTTTAATCTGGTCATTCAGTTCTATTGCAGGTACCATGTTCTTTACACAGTGATACTTGGCTTAACATTTGCTTTATTATCTTTCATTGCTCATGCATTTAGTTTCTGGTTTTAGAGCAGAACTGTGATCAGTTAGAGGGAAGGAAAGGAGGAGATGGCAGCTAGGGTGGCAGTGAATGTTTTCCAGCACGCTTTCCTCTAGCAGTACATACATCAAGCTTTGCTCAAAATTAGTGTTGTTATTCTTTTATCATCCTAAATAATTTAGGGGTGATTCACATGTGCTTGTTCAGGTGCAGATGGTGTGGGATGGCTGGTTGCTCACCTACTTGAAGGTAAATTGTCTGATAACTCAATATTTCCTATGCCTCAGAGAAAAATGCACCATAAATAACTCATCCTAGGTTTAAATTTAGGATATTCCAAATAAGACCCTGCAGACATGTGTGCAGTTTAGGTTAAATCTGACTTTCTTTCCAAAAAGCAGGTGATTTCTTCCTGGTCAGATTTATGGCAACCAACAAGCATTGACTGATACTGAGAAAGCAAAGAAAAATTTCTGGATAGCCAGAGAATGTCACAGAATGATTTGAAAAACTCTTTATAGAGGGATGCATCCTGATATTTTAATTATCCTATCTGGTAATGTAATCAAAAGCTAATTATGAATCATAGTTATTTTCAATGATACACTGTGGAAAAGAATTGAGGGCAAAAAATGAGGACAAAACAAATAATAGTCTCATCTGCTAAATCTCTGATTGAGCTGTCCTTCTGATCAATGTAGACTGCTGACTGACAGCTTTTTCTTTCAGTGCTGTCATTCTCATTATATGGTTATTTGTCTACATCTAATAAGGGGTTATTCCTAAATTTAGGGGGAAATTTATGGACAAATTGGACTGAATCACTTTGAGTGGCTGTTTTTACAGCCTGCATTTCAACTGTACTCACAAACATGTCCCAGTTGCTATTGCTATTTTCTACAGCTTCAACTTCTTTCGCCCAGGAATTAATAGCAACGAAGCAGGAAAACCTTCATTCTGTATTCCATGACCTCTTCTCTGTAGATCCTGCCTACTTGGTACTGCTTTATCCAGCAGTCACCAAGCTCAGTGCATTAAGTCTGCAATCCTGAACAGATGTACATGTCCTGAGTACTGGTGTTTGCATCCCTAATGGGGAGCAGCTTCTGCCTGAGATTTAGCATGCAGTGTGCAAAGGATGCCATCACCTCACTCGGCAAGGCTCACTGTCCTTGTGAATTTTGTGGCTGCATTAGATGCAAAAAAAGAAAAGCAACTACCTCTTATCAGTGTGTCTGCATGCAGTAAAAACTGCTTTATACTTTCACCTGTTTACAAAACAATTAAAATACTTTTTTCTTTTTCCATTGACAATTTGCCAATCTATATTTTTTTTCCCTTGTTAATAATCCACGGTTGCTGGTAGATCAAATGAAATAGATAACCATAAAATATATCTGAGACACATAAATACTAGTGCAGAAACATTTTTCCTCCTTGCCCAACATGAAAAGGAACTAAGGTATAGTATAAAGTAAATTATATAGTGTTTCCTAATGAAATCTGTCCAGCTAATTATCCAGTAGTCCATCTGTGCATTCCAGGAGAAAAATATAATTAAGTTTGGGTAATGCACACAGCTGAAAACATATGAACAGCTATCTTCTAGTCTTTCCTTTTTTTCTACTGTAGAATTGTGGTCAGGACTTGCAAATGGACAGTCCAAATGGACTCTAGCTTTCAGTTACCATGAAAGCCCTTATACTACCCTCCAGAATTACAGGTATTGTCTAATAAGAGGCAAATTTTTAAATTCATTTCACGTCTTTGTTAGAAGAGAAAATATTCTTCATTTTATTGAAATATTAAAGGAGTATTTTCATTCCAGGGAAGAGAATATTATTTTCTGATATAAAGTAGTCTTTGAGGCACATTTCAGATTCAAAAAATATTGCAGTCTATGACAATGATAGATGTATGACAGTGAGAGCTCATGGTTTACATGAAGCACAGAATGAATACTGGACAGAAAAAAAAAAAAAAAGTTTTGCCTCTCAGATACTTCTTTAAGCATAGATATGATGATGACCCATCCTATATTCAAGTTTCTAAGGAGCAAAAATGAAAAAGATTCCAATATTTCTAATAGAAATTTTTTGATTATTCTGTTATATTGGACTCAGGTCGAACTTGTAAACCACTTACAAAATATTTCATGTCTAAACATTTTAAGGGTAGGTTGCTGAATTCTCATTCAACAGTCCTTCCCAGAAAAAGTAATCCTTTTCTTGTCATACACTGAAAAAAGCAACAATTATAACAGATAATATTTTTAACAAATGATAGTGGTTAAGATTTCCCAGACCTCACATGAGTAGGTCAATATGCTTAAATAAATATGTAATTTTTCAGTTGTTATAAGCTTCAAGTCTGTCCTCTTAAAGACAAAAGTTCTTCTTGGAAATGTATGGCATTTATTCTACTTGGAATTAATCTCCTTTATGTTGCACAGACTTGGAGTATTTCACTTCCTCTGCTGTTTTTCAAGTAACGTATTTCAGTACAAAATATTTGCATAATCTAGGTTACTTATTTTATGGACTTTCTTGTGTGTGTTTAATTCCTGAAGCTAAGATATAAAAACAATCACTTAAATTGGTGACACTTATAAATAGCTGTGCATGAGTTCCTTCCTTCTACATTATAGGAATAGAAAACCCATGTAATAGAACCCATTTGGAAACAGGTCAATGCCTGTTGCCTGCTACCTCTGCCTTACACGTTTTGTTTCACATGTTAGCACCCTTTCATTACAGGATGAAAACTTTGATTTCCCGGCACTTAGACTGCGAAGCTGATTTTTACAACGCAAACATCAAGGTAATGATACTTCAGACATTTTTGAACATGTCTTCAGTCAAGTATGTATTTTATACTTCACTCAACTGTCTTGGTGCCCATTGACTTCCTTTCTGCCTTTTTCCAATGGCAGGCAGCTGGTATCATATTTCTGTAATTCTTTCATCATTAAAAAAACACAGAGGCTCAGGGATATCTCCTCACTCCAGGGAGGCAGAAGCATGACTTTGCCACTATTGGCCTATGTAGAAAAGTAAGACAATTATTAGAAGTATGCAGCTCCACAAGTTGTAATTTCTTCTTTGAAATTTTCTTGTAGTAACAGAGAAAATTTCCCTGCCTTAGGGTAAAATCTATTACTAAAGAAAAGAAGTCAATTTGTGTTCCTATATAAGGATATGTACAGGAGTGTCTAGCACGTGAGTATTATCAACACATGGACATATGTATATGAATTTCTGTGTATATGTGACTCTGGTTAACTGTACCTTCCTGAGGCAAGTTTAAAAAGGAAGATTCTTTTAAGTTTCTTAATAACAATAATCTTACCAGATTCTCGATCACATCCAAAGAAGTTTGCAAATAGCCGGGGTGCTTAATCCCTCTGTTTCTGGAGTGAGGAAAACCATTGAAGGTGCCATTTTTTTAGCGTGTGTTGATTCATTCAGCACCACGTGTGCAACAGCCTCGCTGTTATGTAATGATCTGCCCACACCGCAACGTGTACCGTCCCATCTTGCCTGCCTCTCTCATCAGCCTCGCAATTAAAACCTGGGCTGATCCCTTCTGGCAGCTCACCATCTGCAGAATGGGAAGAGCTGGCTTTGTTGCGATTTCACACTTCCCTTGATTAGGCTCGCTTATGTCTGAGAGCCTTCAGGAGCGCCATGGAAGGCCCGGTGGCCGCAGCCGCGCGTTCGCAGGGACAGGCGCTGCGGAGAGGCCACGGTGGCGCGGTGCAATCTGGAGTACACAACAGTGCTGTCCGAAGCTGTTAGCTGCTTTCACACTTCAAAAGCTGCACGTTATGAAATCAACGGCCCGGTTTCATGGCAGACAGATCTGCCTTCCTAGAGGGAATCACGCATGTTGTTTTGTGACCTTGCAGCCTGTTTCTGGGGAGATAAACGCCTTGGGAAGGGTGAGGCTGGCTAAAGTTCTGCAAGCAGAAGTACCTTTTTTAAGTGACAGTGGATAGAAAATAAAATTCCCTTTCACTGCTGGTGTTCCTGTATATCACTTTCTCCTTCTCTGGCTGCAAGACCACAGAAAGGAGTTTATTACGGTCAATGATCTATCACTGTTACTTCTTGAGATTGGCAGCACTCAGAAGTGCTCCCAATGAAGGTTTTTTTAAACCTTTTCACACTTCTTAAAGGATGGTAAGAAGCTATTTTGGCCATTCTGCTTGCCTCATTCCTTCATATGAACCTCAGTAGGTAACCATAAAATCCACAGCAACTCTGTAAGTGAAAACTCTGCCTGTACAGACTATTGGTTTTTTTCATTTAAAGACACTGTGAAGTGAAATTAATATGGCCACATTGTAGAAATGGCTGCATTTATTTCCAATATGTATATATAAATACTATTCTGCATTTCTTGTTAAAATTTTGTGTGGTTTTTTAACACATACATAATCCTCTTTTTAGAATACGTAAACTAACAAGCTTTTGATTCACTGACAATAAACTTCCCTCTGGTGAACCTGATTATGACAATTGCTTCTTTTCTCAGCTTATTTTAACATTTTCTCCTTCTACTGTGAATCTCCCTCGCTTAGTTGTCCTTGCTGATCATCATGAGCTTTTCCCAAGGGATCAAGAGGACTCCTCTTTAACAACACAACTTAGATAGTGAAGTTTTCAAAATTAATGCTCTAGAGCAGCTCATTACTCCATTTTTTGTCTTTTGAGAAGGCACTGGCTACGCATAGTCTTTGCCTGTATCTCTGTCTCAGCCCATCAGACTACAGACCAATTTCAGGAAGATTGAATGCAGAAACAGTATTTTCCATATCAAGAATGTGGTTTTGTTTCAAACACATGGAATGCCTGAAGTTGTGGATGAGAAGCCCACAGAGCTTTAATTTCTGATTTTCCATCATAGTATGTTATCAAGAAATTTTTAAGTCTCAAGTTACTTCCAAATTACTTCTGGGGTATTACTGTCATACAGCAGCTTGCCATCTTCTTACCTTAATTTCTGATATTACCTGAAATTGTGGATTTCCCTGTGTATTCAATCCTTTCGTGACTCTAGCACATATTTAATATTTGATGCTCCTATCATTACTGGCACTGCTCTGAAGGCTGCTGGGGATTACACCCTTAAAATGTTAGTACAGCAAGTTTCCCATCTGAGTTTAAAAATAATTTTTGTGGCGATCAAAGTAAAAAATTTACTGAAGCTCCACAGAAAATGTCTGTTGAGGGTTCAGTTGTCTCCTTTTGATAGGGAATTTTGCCCCATACATTCCTAAGGAATGGCAATGATTGATACTTAAGGAGAACAAAAGAAGTGGCCAAGCCCGGGAAGCACCTGGCTGCACATCTCTGTCTGAGGGCTTCTCCGTAAGGGGCAGAGATACCGAGAGAATTGGGCTGGTAAAGGACGGGGAGGGGCAGCTGTGCAGGCTCCCACTCTTTCTCTCTGTTTCGCAAGAGGACGGTTGGAGCTGCTGCTGGGGAAAGGGAACTCGCTGTTACCTCTGCAGTCCAGCCCT
>VZRX01013348.1:334277-403574 GCA_013398075.1 Notiomystis cincta | reverse complement strand
AATATAAAATATAAATATAAAATATAAAAGATGCTTAAAATAGCCGAAGATTGGAGGAAGGTTCAAAGTCCAGGCAAAGTGGAAGAACAGGGACAAGACTTTGCAATCCATAAACTGAAGCAAGAGACAGAAGCAGCAATTAAAGATGAGAAAGAAAGCTAAACTGGAAAAAGGAACTTAGGACAGTAGGAGGGAATTGGACACAGCTGGGTGAAAACACAGGGCAGAAGGAGATATCATAATGCTCACTCTAGAGGAGCAAGCAGGAACAGGAAACCAGTAGGTGTCTGGTCCTGGGATAGTAGTATCTCCTCCTGCAAATATTGCTCCCCCTAATTTACCAGAACTGTAATGATATGACTTGCAAATTATGAGGTTCCCCTTGAGTTCAGACGTGTGTCTGTAAATACTATCCACTCATTTTTGAGACGCATTGTGAAAATGATATAATTAATATTTATGAAGCAATCAGAAAATTCTGTGAGTCTGAGTTTTGTGATTCTGGAATGTTATATTGAAAGGCACCACAGAAATAACTGTGGGAAAAGCAATGTCAGTTTTCAGGGCTGAATTTGATATAGTAAATAAAGCACTTCAAACAAGGCGAGCACAAAATATTGACTACTTGCTCAGTAAGTGAGCCACATCCATATTGTGCCCTAAGGCAGGCATTCTGTTGGAAAAGCAGTGTGTGCTCATGTAATTAAAGAAGTTCTCATAATACACCCAAACAAAGGGTTCAGATAAAACTGACACTCCAGACTTCACTCTGGTATTTAATAACTTTGGAGTTCTTGACTTTACAGATCTAAAATGGCCATTTATGACAGCGTGCACTGTGCAAAGTGAAGTACCCAGATGCAGCTCCCTGTGGCTTCTCCTTACAGAAGTGCATGAGCTGTAGAAATAGTTTCAAAAGTCTTCTGAGGCTGAGATAAATGGCACAGGTTTTCTGTATAGAAGAGGGACCCTCTCATGTTTTCTTCCCCATCTCTTGAGTGGGTCAGCAAGACTTAGATTAGCAGCCATTTGAATTATCTACTTGTTTTCCTATTAAATAGTCTGCAAGTATGGTAATAAAATTCCCTGCAAAGCTAAATATTAATTCATATTTGTATATGTACTAAGACTATCCAATTTAAATAAATAAGTAAAAAAATAATGAAAGCCTGGACTGCAAAATGTGGGTGTTTACATTGTGTACTATTTTGCTTTGTGCTAATGAGATTCCTAGGAAATTATTTTCTTGACATTTTAATGTAAAGATCACATGATCCCTAGCATTAATTATTTCCATGAGCTAGTTAGCAAATGAGTCCTTCAGGGCCCATGATGTCTAAAAGTAAATTAATCCTCTGAGTTTTATATGATTGTTGGCTAATATTTTTGCTCTGCCATTACTAGTGGAAGAGCTGTTCCTCTCCAGTTTTTACAGGGAAAAGTTTTAAAACACCTCTGCGACACTACTAGCCTTGTGATCAACTTGAAATTAAACATAAGGACCATCTCTTGACAGAAAGACTTCAATGTCTGCTTGCTGAAACTCACTGAAACAACAGAGCACCACACAAGCTTGCAGCATATGTTGATTTCTTTTGCAATTTTCATAAAGCATAAAAGCAGAAGAATTGAGATAATACAGTGGGGAAAATATGAGTGAATTGGAAAAGCATTATTTTATATATAATTTTTTCTATATCTGACAGTAAAAGAAACATTGTCACTTTTATACTCTGATAAAACAATGATTTACTGATATGAATTGTAGAAGAAGAAGTAAAAAAACATAAAAGGCCACAGTTGCAAAAAATTGTGACAAATGCTGAAAGATGCATTAAATGCTGTAAAGAAATATGCGCCTTGGAACGTCAGGATGACAATGTATTACTTGTGATCCCTGTCAAAATTCTCTGGATGGTCTGTCCCCAGAGTCTGGGGTGTTTGGGGGGAGTTCATTTTTCATCCTAGCCAATAATTTATGAGCATTTTTAGCTCATCTTATGTGAAGAATCTTATACCAGTGTTCCAATGGGTGCAGCAGAGACTTGCCCTCAAGAGCATCCTTTGAGAACAGGCAGGTGAATGTCATCGGTTTGATTCTGTGTGCCTGCATTATTTCTGAAGTCCTGCTTAAGTCTTACTGATTTTTTGCTGAATTTTTTTGTATTTCATATTACTTTGCAGCACTTTTAGACAGAAACAGCAAAACTTTGCTAACGTCCTGACTTCCAGGAACAGTTGGTAGGAGAAATCTCGTCTCAGTGGGTCAGAGATGGGAGGATATGGACCACCTGGATTCCAGTTTGCCGATTCAATTCTCACCCAGCTTGATTGCATTGGAAAGATATTGCTGTCTGTGGACCCTTTTACTTGTGTGCAGCAACTTAATACACTCCAACCACTATTGAGTTTTCATGCTACACCAGAAAATGCTATATTTGGAATTAATTGGAAGTTTTGGCAGGCTGGCCAAAGTTGTGAAGAAAATGAGCTATTCCTTAAACCCAGCAGTTAGAAAAGGTCCAGTTGTTGCCTAATGGCACATTGCTGGTATGTAAATAAGGATTAAAAAATGAGATTATTATTTTGTTAGTTTGAGTATGTTTGGATTATTGTAAAAATTGTTACCTTTTATTCTCATAGTACCATGCTTTCAGCTGGGATCCAGACTCTCTCTCCAGTCATCATCATCTCTGACTGTCTGTGCCATGCTGAAGATCTCCTATGAAGGGAATTCATTTCCATCCTTCCAATTTATTCCCTCATGTTTCTTTTCCTATCTGCTATAGCCCCACAAGAAGGGATAGCATGTCTGATAGCTCGATTCACACCTACTGCTCAGTGCAACATCTCCTGCAGGGTAACCTTGACTTTTCCCTTCAAATAGAATCTCTAAGGAGACTCCTAACAGGTAACAGTAAGGTTGCATGACTATTTCAGCTTCAAGACACTTATGTAATGTTCCAGGTTGGTCTGCATATTGGTGCAGATATAATTCTTGCTGCTGCACTTTGACAATCATTGTTGGACAGGTGGGGCGGTTCTTGACTACCACAGCCAGGAAGGCCCAGGTAGAGTGAAAGAGAATCAGCTTAAGAAACCCTGACATATGAACAGTCCCAAGAACAGGCAAAATGCACCACCATTGATCAGCTACATTGATAACTTGGGAAACATTTAATTGGGTAATCCACAAATACTGACAGTTTATCACAGTAACTGCAGGTATTGGCTTGATACAGAAAGTTTTTACCTGCATGATCACTGCATCACATTCCTGTTCACTTTATCCTCTTTTCCTCTCCCACCTCGTTGCTGACCCCGCATTTGTTGTCCATCTTCTTGAATATCCTTGTGTCTACAAGAACACTCAATAACTCAGAAGATGAAACCTCACGGCAATACAGAGATATCCTGTTCTCTTTCCTTACTTCTCCATATGTCCACTGGTACACTGTTTCACTGGAAGCACAAACAGGAATAAATCCAAGGCTATGCCTAACATAGGATTATAGGGGCAATGACAGCTGCTTTTGCTGCAGGAAGGAAAGAGATGCTTTTCACTGCTCTTCTCTGCATCAGCAATGGTCTCTCTGCAGGGGTCTGTGTATCAGTTTGCTCTGGGAAATCAAATGCTTCAAAGCAGTATTGTCCACAAAAAAGAAAGTTCACTATTTATGTAGCACTGCCTATGACTATAGGTCTGGAAAGTCCCCTCAAGATTGTTGTAGAAGCAGTGTTAAGCTCACTAAAGCATGGACAGTCCATGCTGTCCTAAGTCTTAAAGGATAGAAAAAAGTGCACCCAGCCTTTGCTTTTGATCTGACCAGCATTGTTAGAGATACTTTTGCCACATTAGCAGACAGACTAATTTCTTCATTAGACTACTCATAAATAATTACAGGTCACTTCTTGTAAAGTCTCTGCTTTTGCACGAAGTGCATTAGTCAGGAATCATTGTTGCTCTGAGAAACAGGGTAACAGATGGCTACAGCAATAGTAGGAATGACTGTCTCTTGCCTCAGCAGCCTGAATGTCTAGTCAGTCAAGAAAATTAGTTTGTTATGCCCCTGATTTATTTGAACTTTGCCCATTTCGACTCCAAAATGCACATGAATATTAAATTTTAAATACAGTTCTTACGTTTGTTCATTTGAAAGAAAGGGATTATTTCCATAAGGAAACACATTATTATTTCCACATGTAACTCATAAAGCTGGACTGATAAATACTCTTTCTCTCAGTTTGCAAAAAAAGATACTACAGAGTGCAAAAGGAGTCTGTCTAAGAAGTCATTTGGAAATACTGAAATTTAATATCTTACTCTAGGTTCAAGGCTTAACTCTGAAGTTATTTGTGTATTATTATTTTCTCATGACTTTATTAAGTTCAGTAGATTTACCTGCGCTTCGGAATGCAGTTTTATAGCCATATCTAATATAGTGTGAGTACCCCGCCTTGATGAAGCCAGCCATCTGGGTTTATTGCTGTATTATGACTCCTCAGTTACCATGCCAAGGGGCAGATGGAAGGCACACAAGAAAAACATTGGGGTTTGGTGAGACAGAGAGCAGCTTCAGTGCATCTTCTGGGGTGCTTCTCATCTGATAAAAAACAAAGTCCCTACAACAACAACTTTCTCTGCTCCCTGGCCAGGCTTTGCTTCTGATGGTATAAAAGGCTCTAGTTGTTGTCCTTTAATCTTTGAGCATGAAAAATACAAGCCTTCATTTTGTTGCTCCTTGTTCTGAAGCAGATGCCAACTTCACAGCCAGCCTTTCTCGGCATCAGTGCACTCACAACAGAGACTTTCATTTTTTCACTTAGAATTACACTCTTTCTTAACACAAACAAACAAACAAACAAACAAACAAACAAACAAACAAACAAACAAACAAACAAACAAACATCTTCAAAGGACTACACAGATCAGCTTGTAGAGAATACATAATACATAGTGGTGACTGACATTTCCATAGAAGAGATGCTCATTTTTCATTGAGTTCTCTACAGTGAATAAAACCATGCAGAGTCAGAGGTAATTGAACAAGGAATGTCAGCTTTTTGCAGTTTTCCCAGGTATAACAACAATGTATATTGTGGAGAACAGGCCTGATAGTGTTAATGTCCAGACAGCTTACCAGGAAAGATTCTTGGCATTATAACATCTTGATTCCTGAGGTAAGAACAACCCCTAAAGAAGAAGATACAATTTCTCCCTGACTCCATGTTGGCTGTGCTTATCCTAACATCTTTAATCCCATACAGCTTCCACAAAAATGCCAAGGTAGCACATCCTGCAATAGCACAGGAGTTTGTGTCAGCTCACTGAGGGAAGGCAGCCTCTCTGCTCCTCCCAAAAGAGTGATCATTTCATCCATTTCATCAGGCACATCAAAGCTTAGAAATTCTAAGTTGCAATATAAACAATTGTTATGATTCCCAACCCAGCTGGTGCTGTCAGGGATAAAAACCTGCAGTCATTTGAATGCAGCAGGATAAACACACTAGAACACTAATTTGTTCAGCTACCGTTCCAGCTTGTTGCCCAGCTTTGGCAGATATAAGTGCTTAATTACAGTAGTGATGTCCACAAGTATCACAGAAGACGGTTTATCAGGTGTTTATAATGTGAACAAACATCAGGCTGAAGTACAATAAGCAGCAACTCAGCTCTCTAAAATTATGTGCATAATATTCCAAAACACATTCAGAAAAAAAATATTTTTCATAGATAAGTGGCGGATTCCATTCTGGTGCTTAGATTATGCTTGGATTTATGATGGGACCTATGCAAGACTGGTGGAACCCATTTGGTTTCTGCTCTGCCTTGGCAATTTCTTCAAAGGAAACAAACCAAGAATTTTTAAACTCATAGCCATTTTGTTTCAGAGAATTCAGAATAAAATCAAACTGTAAATAAAGCAAGCTCCAAAGTTTCTAGATTCTTCATGAGGGTCAATATATTATTGTATTTAATTGCATATTATTGATTATTATATTACTATTTAAAGCTAACTAACAGGGCTATATGAACAGGGGCTTTGCTGTGGAGACCTTTCATGGTAGAAGCCTCCCTTCCATTTTTGCATTGAGCTACATGTTCTCAACAGCCTTCAAAAGAGCTACTGAATGGTTTTCTCAAAGAGAATAGATGTGTACCTTGTAAAAAGAGGTTAGCCAGTTCCTCAGTCCCTCCTGTTCTAAGACTTGAACACACCTGTAATTTGTTAACAGGTTAGAAGAGAAAATTTATAACTACTGACTTTGGCCATCCAGGAACCGTGCCCCTTACATCTTATTTTTATCCCCGCCTCCCCAGTTCCCAGTGACAAGTTTTGGTTACAAATCTTGGTGGCAGAGATTGCAATCTCCCTCCTGCCATCACCTAGCAGGAATGGGCTTTGCAGCTGACACCCAAGTGCTGCAGTATTAACACTTTGGTTACAAAATAGTTTTTGTGTTACCTCGCTGTGAACACAAGAAACCATGGCACAAATTGGGCACTGCGAATAATCCACGGTTAACAAGTCAATTCAGGACAAAAAGACAACCTGCAAGGCCACACTTCAACTTATCAATAAATAAGTGTAATTCCTTTGAAATTCATTGGAGACATAGTCACATGTATCCTTGATTACCACCAACTTTTTCACTATTTTCAACAAATTAAATTATATCTGTAAAAAATTAAAAACAAAACAAAACCAAGTAAAGTGTGGGAATGAGTTGTACCATTCAATTTTTCCTTTGATATGCTGTCATTTTGCTAGAACGCACAAAACAAAAGATGGGTATGCATATAAAATGTGTGTTCATGCAATTAAAATATAAAAAAATTGTATATATTTAGGAGATCTGGGGGGAGTGAAGAAGTAGACAGATTTTCCAATTAAGTACACTTCTGAAATGTATGAATGCTAGGTGCTGACCTGCTTATATATGTTAAATTTTTAAATGATGAAATTAATATAAACTTGTGCAAGCAAGGCCTTTGTGTAGACTTTGGGGGAAAAAAGAGAACGATTTTGACTGAGTAAATATACAGAAATTTAACCTGTGGCGCTAATAAATGGATGACACTGAAAAGCCCTGGCTACCTAATTCACACAGAGTTGGGTGAGGTAATTAAGACTTTGAAAAATCCACTAGCTGACAATTTGCAATTTCAGTCAATTTAAAATTCAGGACATCCATTGTGGTTATGATTTGGAATCCTCAGGATGTGGTGTTGTTAATGAACTAATTTTCAAGGTCTAATTATACCTGAAAAATCTTAGCCTGAGACAAAAAAAGGATTTAAGTGAACATTTTACACACAGCTTGGGTACTACTCATTAGAACCCAAGCAAATAAAGAGGAAATACTGCTATATCCATTCTAAGCTGGATTTTGGTACATGCCTGAAAATATGAATTTCAGTGCAAGTGTATTTCTTATTTATCTCTGGGCAGACAGGTAGCCCTAAATCAGTGCAGCACTTAATTCTCACTTATACTCTGTTTTCAGAATTATAGGTCACACTTCATAGGCTTTGTGGGCATCTCTGAATAGAGGTGAACTCACACACTGGGTATCCCTTGCTCATTGTGAAATAGGACTTAGGTAAAATTGTCCTGTACTGTGAGTAGCACTAATTATCAAAATCATGTTTGTTTTGAAAATGTATCCAAACCAGGGTACAGCTTATCTCAGCTGAAAGGAGCAGGGCATTTTAAGCATTGCCAAATAAAAGATAATTTTATAGTTTAGACCTTAAGCCCAGGTGTGAATACAGATTGTATCCTATTACTGTTAAGGACAGAGAAAGGCTCTTTTCACAACATTAGGCTGAAAATGGGGACTGTGGTTAGGGAAAAAAACAGTCATATGGCATAGTTTATAGTGCTATAGTACTCCTATTTCCAGGAGAATAATGCTCTAGAAAGAAGTTTTTTTACCAGGAGTATTGATATCCTGCAAATTATGATGCCCTTATTGTTAACAGAGATTTCCTTTCAATGCACTTTATCAATTAACAAGCAGAGGGACACTCTAGGTACAGAAACCATGTGTTATCTAAATACAGGGCTTCCTTCTGATGATTTTCTGTGAATTCAGAATAGCTTTTTTGTTGTTTGATTTTTTTTTAACATACGTTTGCACAAAATAATCTAAAGCAGAACATAATAATTATGTGGCAAAGTTAATCTCATCTAATACTCACATTAATGACCTATTTTTAGACAAAACACTGATTATTATAGTACCTCTCCTGTAAAGTCTTCTTTTATGATTATGTGAATGGATCTTTCAAAACAAGCTGAAACTTCCTGCATTTGGCACAATACAGTAATTTTGATTGCCTTTCTTTTGTTCCCCCCAAGAGCTATTTTTCATTTCTTCTTGAGACTAAGAAACTCCTTTTATTTTAATCTGATTTATTTTTCCTGGCGTAGAAACAATCAATAAGGAACCTGCCTCAATACCAGAAGAGAATGACCTTTGCATTGTCAGCTGATGATACTGCAGAAAGGTTTGACTCTGGTGTCAGGCTATTATTTCTCTACACTTTCCAACTGCATGGAATTTTTCTAATGCATCTATAAATGCAATTAAATGAAAGCAGTTTATTATAAATGAGCAGAGATGTCTATAATTCTGCTTCAATGACAATATTTTCCTTCACCAAACATTATTTAGAGAGCCATTATGGGTTTTATCAGGAATGGTTTTAAATGTAGGGAATGACTTGAGAACTTTTAAGTAAGGGTTTGCAGCAGTATTGCTTCTGTGTTTTGGTGAGATATAAAATACCTACACTCTTATCTGAGCCTTTTTGAACCAAATAGATCCATATACACCTTACAGATCCTTTCATCATTAGTGATGTATGTTGCTGAGTTTAAATCTTTTCTTCCTTCGTTACTGCCATATGTGTTCTTGTGTGTTTCCACTCCCCAGCTCTGGGGAGCTGCTGGAATGAAATGATAACTGAGACCTTGTGCAGGCTTCGTGTGGCACTGCTGGAGTTCACTCCTAGACCACTTAACTATTTTCCTTCAATTTATTTCTTAATCATTTTAATTAGGCTTCATTACATCCCCCAAATTGCCAAATGCTAAGGTTTTTCATGGGGTCAGTCATTTTAGCAAGCTGAGCATTGCACATACTGTAGCAAAAGCTCAACACCAGGCAATTTTACATTAATCATAAATTTTTTACTTAAAAATTGCAAGGAAAATGTACATTCTTATCAGTTATGGCAAGTGCTTCCAAGTAATTTAGTTACAATCTGCCTGGATCAATTGTATTTTTCCTAGCTGTGCTAGTAGCACCACAGCACTATGAACCTGAGCAAGTTCAGTTTCCTGAGTAAATGACCTCTATCTCTGGCAGCCACGCCCCTCTGGCACTGCAGCACCATCACCATCCATTCCAGAGCCACAGGGCTTCAAGAAACCTTAAGGGCAGCCGATGGAAATACTGCAATGTTGATTTCATTTCATTGTTTTGCGGGAAGCCACCAGCTCATTCTGAGTTGGGAGAGAATTTTTATGTACTTAAAACTTACGGAGGCCAATGTTTGCTGTGAGTTCTCTTGATGACAAGACAAACTGGGCTCTTGTCTGCAAACAAAAAAATCAAAAAAGATGCTCAGCCAGCTAAAGGTGGTAGAAAGCTCTGCTTGTAGAGTGCTCCTAGGCAAGGAGGGCAGCTGGCTGTAAATTGTTTATAATTGTCTACTATAAGACCAAAGTATGAGTAGATCAGGACACCATAATTACCCTTACTGGAGTTACCCCTGTCTCTAGATGCAGGATTTCTGTGCAGTCAAAGGAAGTCTTGATGATGGAGGTCTGATTTAGTGTTGTTAGCCTTTGCAAGCATTCCTCTTAGAAGACCGAAAGATCAGCCAATGTAGAATGGCCAAACTTCATTATTTTTCTTCGTTAGATTAAATATGGAGGTCAGTTAAAGCATGTGTCAAACCACCTCTTGTGGCAGCTTGGGGAAAACGCTACTTGTATGTAAACCAATTGTATTTATTTCTCTTCACAGAAATAAGGAAGTTAACTGAGGGGGAAAAAGTTCTATAACTGTAATTGTATATATAACTGTAATTGGAAAAGGACTGTGAAAGCAAAGGGTGATATTTGTCTCATCTTAAGTAAAAATAATGAGGAAACAATCCTTCAGCAGGTGCCTCTCTGTATTGGTAAGGGGAAAGAAGTCAGGATGAGCACCTTGAACAAAACGCATGAATTTGTTGTAAATATAAATCCAGAAGTGCCAGCATTTTGAAAATATAATTGGTTTTGTCTCTTTATTTTTCAATACTGTATTAGATGACTTTTTTTTGCTTGTGTTGTAAATTCTATAATAAAAAAGAGGAACATCTAATCTTATTGTAAAATATCCTCATTAATATTAAGAACTGCTACATTTTGTCCTCTTTTGAGACTCCTTATCTGCTTTTATTTGGACTGCAAGTCTGGATCCTGATACAATGTCAAGATTGAAGTCTGCATGCCTGATAGCCTTTCCTACTTTTTGCCAATGTTCATGAATTTTAAGATCACTATATTTTGCTGAATAGACATTAAAAAAAATCTACTTTTTGCTCCAAAACAAATGTTTACATTTATTGACAAATTTTGCCAATTTTATGTATTTGTTTATGATTTGCTTTGATGTTATTCTGTTAAATTGAAGTGTGTAAAGAAATAAAGTGTATAGTAGAGAAAGCAGCTGTAAAACTTTAGATCTGTGATAGGGAAAAGAATGGGCTCTTTGACACAGCCTACAGAATCTGAGTAAAATGTAAAAAATACCTATATAATCCCAATACTGGATTCAGCTGAACGCTGAAACATTTTAAAGATTTAAAAATAACCATTTAAATACTTGAGTCATCTGAAAAAGAGACAAAAGGAACCACTTTTCCATACACTTTTTATGACTATTACATACATAACCATTTTGTATACTTGCATAGGAGACCCCAAATTTGCCTGCAGATCTTCCCCTAGCTTTTACTGCTGAGTATAATTTACCAGAAAGAGAAACACTTGTGACAGCAGTGCTCTAGGAATTATCATACTGAAATGGATTCCATGGAATGACTTTCTGACAAGGATATGTTTGGTTACTGCAAAGAGTGGCAGCCTTTTTTTTATGTTCCCTCACTCATCCTTCCTTTAAGTGGGCTCTACTGTAGAAATCTTTCTAACTGTGAGGATGATCCTGATGGATGAGTGTGAGCAGTGGTTGCAGTTTTGTCTGCATCATCTCTGCCACACAGCATTAGCATGAGACCATGTTTCTTTGGAAGCTGCCACTGCACCGTTCGTTAATGGGTCTGTAGCACGTGTGCAGTGCAGCATTTCCTTAATCTGAAGGACTTCACTGAGACATTGTTGCATATGTGTAATTTATCTTTAAAAAAGCAAAAAGAAATATGTTCCTTCCTGAAAAAAAAACCTTCAACATATTTAAGAATATAACAGTGATTTCTTTTTCTAGCTTGGATCTGTTCACACAGTCACACTGGACCAAATGCCATTAATTCATGTTTGGCTGTCTTGCATGATTATTCAATGCCTAGAAATATTAGCTGTGAATTCTGAGTGATACTTTTAGATACAATTGCAGTGTATCAGTTATATTTTTTGTCTGCAAAACGTCTAGGAAATTTTTATAAAAACATATGCTAGAAACACATCTCTCATGGTTAAGAAAATAGATCATTAATATATGATGTATGCATGTTGACTCATTAACACAATGAAGACTTTTGCATAGCAAGTCCAGATGCCACCCACTTCAAATTTTATCAAGCATGTAGTTGGTACTAATGCATTCACTTTCAGATGATATAAAGTGTATTCCTTGACTTCCAGTTATTTCTGTAGTCATGGTGTATAAAATTATATAATTAAAATGTATTATTTATGGCTACAGAAAATTATAGTAATACTCTTATATGAACAAAATTAATGTGAGTTTCTTTTTTTTTTCTTAAATTACTTTTAAATCAATGTAATGCTTGTGAAGTGTGTCAGACAGGCAGCTCCAGAACCTCTGAACAGAGGATCCGCTGTCTGTAGGCTTTAGCAGGTATCACCAGGATTTCATTGGGCTCACCAGGATTTCATTGGGCTGTCTCATCAGGACAGAGCCAGGACCAGTGCTCCTGTATGACAGGGACTGTTGTGAGCATGGTGGGATGAGGTGACAATAGTGCCACCAGATCTGCTGATGACCTCTCAGGTTCTCACCTCATTCTGTCACTGTTGTCAAAGATGTCATCTGGAAAAAAAATGCAGCCTTGAAATTAAGAGGGCAAGTGATAGCCCAATGGACAAGATGCATGGTCTGGACTCAGAAATGCAGTGTGCTGACCCCACATGTGCTCTGTAACCATTACATTACTGATGCTGGGGATTTGGGGGGATTTGGGAGATCCATGGGCTTTATTTGGGCCATTTGCTCAGAGATCATTTTCACTGAGAACCAATGTCGAACTGAATTGTGTTCATGAATTGTTCATTTCTGATTCAGCTCATTTCTGAGCCTAATCACATTAGGAAGACTGTTCATGCTGATGTACAGTTTCTATTTTTTCTGTGAAAGGCTCACACACAGGGTACAAAAAAACTTGTGCTAGACTGAGTTAGTTACTCAAGAAATTTTGTACCTGTGTGTCATGCTGCCAGATCTGCTTCTGAAGGAGGATATTGAGTGCCTTTACCTGAAACATTAGAGAATAAATGACAGACAATTATCAAAGAAGCATTGGTGAGTTTAAAAAAAAAAAAAAAAAAGGAAGATTTCTAAAAAGGAATAGCCCCTTTGGGCTCAAGATTGTAAAAGTTCTGAAGCTTAAAAATACATTTATTAACAAACTAGAAATTTCAAAAATGTTTACAGCTAATTTTAGGACTAAAACTCTCAACTCCAATGTTAAAACTACTGTTTGAGGCCTATTCATGGATATTATGTTTCTTCTGCATATTAATGAGAACTTCATTTGCATGTAATAGCTAACTAATAAAAATAATATGCTCACAGTACTAAAGAAAGAGATTACTCTGTTCATTTCCAGCGTATCTGTATTTCTTATTGCTTCCTTTGGAGGCTTTTTATTGGTATGTATATGACATTCAAAGAAATAAACTGGAACATTGTTTTTAATGTGTAAAGTCACAGAAAATACTTTGTTAGGTTTCTAATGACACTATAGTTCTAATAACTTTTGCATTAATGAATTAATTGAAATATTAAGGTGTTGACATGTTTCATATATTAAATATTTAATAAATTAAATTTTATTAACTTACTTGTCAATAAAAGCAATGCTTATAGATTACTTAAAAATAAGCTTAAACCTTTAATTTTCATTATCTTTTCATAAGATGTAGAAAATAGGAGGTAATTTCATGAGAAACTACAAATTTTCTTTGTATTATCAACAGATATTTACTTTAGAGATGATTACTCACTGTTCACTGGGGTCCTGCATATAGATTATAGGAGCTTCATTTTGGCGTTATATTTGTACTTGAGCTGTTTTCAGATTATTACTCTACTGAATATTTAAATATTAATTCTGCAGGTTATGGTCAATCTGGAAATATAATGCCATATGAAGGAAATTGGCTACATTTGCCAAGATTTCAGTCCAGCCAGTGTGCCACACTGGCACACTCCTCCCAAACTAAGGATATCTCCCAAAGTTTTGTTCCAGAACCTAGACATCCCTATTTTTGAGGACATGCTGGAAATCAGGCAAAGACCACTAGAGACCCCCTTGATTTCTGATCATTTGCTGTTACTTCCAACCTCTTTTATTATTGAACAGCTGCTAGTAGACAGAAAACTTTGTGTGGGCATTTATAGAATGTGTGTCACTGTGCTACAAAAAAATGTGGTGCTGAGCTTCTGCAGTGATGTGTTTTTTGATTCTGTGAGAAAGCTAGAAGCATTCCAAAGTCCTCTTGGGTCTAACTAAAAAATATTTTCTGTTTAAATTTTCCTGCGGATTTCAGTGGGAGGCTTGGTTGCAGAAGATTGGCAAAATCTGATGCTTAATAAGATTAAACTTCAAAGACTAATTAGGCTCAATTTCAAATACTTTCATGGCTCTTCATCACTAGTTGAGGCATGTCTAGCTGACAAGCATTTCCAGAGTGACAAGATTTACTGATCTCAGGTGACCTTCAACGGAAACAAAAATGCGATTTTGTCCACACAAAAAGGCAGATGTTTTATTGATTTTTTTTTTTGACAACTGAGATGCATGTTGCTACTCCTCCAAATTAACTATGATGTTTTTAACTATCACGGCTAAAAGGAAGATGAAAATAACAAATATTTTAAAAAAAAGAAAACCAAAACAATCAGAAAAGCTGGGTTTTTACAATATTGCTTTTAGAATTATGATTAATTATTGAGTCAAAAAGCTCAATATTATTAGTTAGCATCTGATTATAGACACTTTAAAAGTGCATACTCAACTCAATTCATCCTTCAGTTTTTAACTGAAGGCAAAAAGATATTGCTTGAATAAAAAGCTGTGTTGGAAGCAGAGGATCAGTTTATGCAGAGAGATGCAGGGAGCAGTTCTTGGGCAGCATCAGGACAGCATCCTGACTGAACAAGCACCTCTCCATGAGCAAGTACAGTGCTGATCCTGTATTTCTGTGCAGGCACTCACCGGTGCCCATCCCGGTTACTGTCTGGGTCTCGCTTTGTAAGTACTTGCAATGAAGATATGAGCCAGACCTGGCTCAGGTCCCAGGAAATCTGTCCCTGTTAGTCCTTCATTTCATGGCCTTTGCCTCCAGAGGGGCTGAGGCTGCACTTGCTCAGTTCATCTCAAAGCTGTAATTGCCACCTCCATGAGTGTGGGCAGACGCTGTGTCCTGCAAGACCAGCACTAAACCAGACACAAGCCTGACAGAAACCAGGGGCAGTGCAGTGGCACAGAGCTCCTCTACCTGTTGGCATGATCCTCCTGCTCCTGACGTGAAATACGCTTTTTTCCAGCCCTTTTTTGACCATAATCGTGCTTCACTGAGTGAAATGGAGCAATGCTGAGTGGAACAAAGGATGCATTCGAAACTGTGAACTGCTGCCCCTATGGATGCAGCAAATCTCTGACAAGGCAGCACTTCCCAGCTTTTGATTAATTTTTGAGCTCTGAGGAAGATGCTGCCTTGTGCTATGGCTGGTTACTGATAAGCAGCTGATAAATGGTTATTTCTATCTATGCAAAGCAGAACGACTGAGTACTACTATGAGAGTGGACGGGCCACCCAGAATGGAGAACATTTCCTTTAATAATAAAAAGGAATAACTTCGTATTCAGAAGGAAAAGGAGATTTATAGCAAAGCCAAATCAGCATCTTACTTCAGGCATGTGGCTACTTAATGCCTTTCTTCCTTAATAACCCATTTGGTTTCCCCAGTCCAACATTTTGGGAATAGGAGAGTGAAATCTTTTTCACAGATGGCCTCTATGAGTGACCCTGAAGGCAGCATCTCATCTGGAATGAAGTTGAGATCGGGCTGTAGTTTTTAATGAATTTAGAACTGGTTAGGTTAAGAGCCCTGAAAATAGAGAATGCTATTTGTCCTACAGCAGGTGAAGTAGGGACAGCATTTATGTCATTTCTGTAAAAATTACTCCAGCTGCAGCAATGCATGTTCTGTTAAACAGCTAATAAACATTTCTGAAAGCCACTTGGGGGCCTCCTGTAATACATAGTGTTAAAATGGAAGGCTGTGGCTGAAGAAAAAAGGAAAATACAATTCCAGACTGAAATATTGCACAATGAAACCTTTTGGGTAGTGGTTACATTTGCTCATGAATGAAGAAAGCGATTAATTAGTAAGTGCTTGCAGACAATGAAAGATAGAAAGACCACAGCTGCTTATTTCAACCATTTGCAATGGGCCTTGGGGTCAAAATGTAGGAACATTAGATCCCAAACAATTTTTTCCATCACATGCCACATAAGTATGGCTTCCTTCACCTTTTGTACTGAATAACAACAGTTCATAACTTCTTACAAACGGCTGTTGGGTGAAGACCCGATCATAAACACCAGTTGGGATCTGTCTCTATCCAGCAGAGGGCACTGACATGCACACACAGCATTATATGTATATTATAAAGGGCTTTTTTTGACAAAGGCTTCTTCAAAAACATTGATTTTAAGCTTAATTTCATTATTAATGTTATATAATAAGACATGTTTGGTATTAAAAAAGTTATTATTTCTAGGCTTTTGTGTCACTCATTATTGCTTTCTCCTACTGGTAAATGACTTAAGTGAATATCTTTTTTATAATTACATTAGTGTAGTAGCATTATTTTGTCTGTTTTGCCATCTAAAATGCATACATTAAGCTTTTTTCTTCAGCACAATTTTGAAGGCAAATCATTTAAGCATAAATAACTTTAATCAAATAGTGTCTGGCTGAAATTAATACTGAAGCACTGAAGCAAGTGGTATCCTCTACCTTGTTCACAGATAAACATATACAATGCTAGTAAGGAACTTCCTGCAGTTCCCATGTTATGAAAATTCATGTCAGGAAAGTTAAAATAAGAAACAGCTGAGCATGATCGCTGTGAACAAACTGAGTTTATTTTTGACTTTATAAATGCATGTGAATAGCTCAAGAGCATTGCTTTCCCCATTCAAATATGCAAATTACCAGGGATAAAATGGAATTAAGCAAAACCTATGAATCTCTTGAAACACATCTAGATCACAAGATAATATAAACACACACCATGTTTTGCTTGTCTGCTTTTGTTAGGACTGGCTAGAGCAGTGGTAGCAGGTGAGATTTCCTGTTGGAAGGCCAAGAGTAACTGGCCTTCCATAACATTTCTTCTTTGGGGAGTTGAATACAGTTTCTGAATTAACTAATCACACTGTAATTAGCAACAGGTGTGTAAACACACCAGGAGAAAGTGGAGCACAAATGGAGAAACGGGAGCACAAGATTCATTAATCAATTAATTAGCTCATTCTTCATGAAAAGAAGGAAAAGTAAGTGACTAATGTTATGAATAGGAGTAAGTATAGAGTCAAGACTGCAAACTTCAGTAATGAAAGAGTGTAAATCCCTGGGCTCTGTTTTGCTTTTATCAAAATCACTGGCAACATGTGATGAAAGTAGGAGTGGGCCATAAGAAAGTTGGAATTTTCTCTGCTGAAGCTGAACTGAGATTAGCTCAGTCAATACTGGAAAGAATGAGGAATTACAGTTTTCACAGGCACTTCATATTTGCTGATCATTAAATGTCCTCCCAAGGAATGACACATGCAGAACATAGCAAGAGCCATAATGATCAGTGTTTTCTTTCATTCCTGTTAATATCATAACCTGCCTTGCCAAAAAAGTGTTCCTAAAAGATGTATTGGCTACTAGAGCAAAGGGTCTCAGGCAATTGCAGAATGACCAGGTAGCTGAATAGATATTTAGTTCTGCTGTCCTCTGCAATTTCAGAAACATTTGGTAAAGAGTACAGTTGCTTTTAGAACCAAGACCTCCTTTCCCCCTGATCTTCTAGCCCACATTCTGTTGCTTCATATTCTTCTTGTTTTATTTTTTCTTTATATTTGAAATGGAGAAATCATCCCCCAAATCCAGAATCATTATAGCCTTACTGTTAGCCAAGTTCCTAAATATGTTCTTAGTAGCTCATTACATTCTCTGCTTTTGATTAATGCAAGTTAAGAACAATTGACCTGACAACTGACTCAATATGCATCAGCATATTGAGCAAGCAGAGAAAGCTTTTTACACATGGTGTGGAAATCATCTACTGATCTAAAAAGGTGCATGTTGTCTCTTTTGTTATATGTTCTTTGTTGCAATAACAATGGCTGCTATTTGATCCATCATGAGTAATAATTTTAAGTATTCAAGGTCACTAGTCTGGAAATTGAAGATTAATTACAATTTTGTATTATTATAAAAGATGAATTTATGCTGTGTTTCCTTCAAAATAGGAACAATTATCCAGAGCTTTTCCCCTTTGGAAAAGATGTTAATCATTTTGACCTAAAGTTATGTGGATCTTTTTCCTGATAGCAGAAAGCAGTAAAAAATATAGAGTTTGAGGGTCTTCACGATGAAAGTGCCCATTATTTACATTCTCTATACATAAACTGGCTTTGGTTATTCATAAGAGTGGAAGAAAAGTGTATGGAAAAAATGGCACTCTGTTATTAACACCATATGCTGTTATCAGTCATGGAGGTTTTTTAATTCATCTGTAATATGTGCTCCTGTGTGCTCACATTTATAATATCTGTGTTAAATATACACTTAGCATACTTGTAATCACATTTTTTTCAGGTCAGAGCTCTGACTTCTCAGCTGCTTAGGTTCTCAACTGAACAGAATAAATAAGATTTATAACTCTCATCCCTATAGTTACAGATGTCATTCCCACTCTGAAGGATCGTTAGTATCCAATTATAAAAGAAAAAAGGGAGTTTTTTCCTAAGTGGAGTATTGTGACTGACTAAAAGGATGAACAACTGATAAGATACCTTTGGGAGTTCAGATGGGAACATGCTGGCATTTATCTACTTTGTAGAATATGGTTTTCAACCATAAGCTGAGTTAAACAGCTTGGCTTAGAGACAGCTATAGATTTTTAGGGAAGGAAAATGCAAGTCTTCTTTGCACTTTGAGCTTCTTTTTTAAGCGGCTATCACTTTATTCTTATAGAACAAATATTTATCATTTAATATATGCTGATCTAAATTCTTGGGTGTGGTTGAGCTATGGGAAGTTTACTGAAGTGAACAATTAAAATATGCTCTTGGTATTACCGGAGCATTTTTTGAGTACTTTGAGTATTCTTTATTTTATATATGTACAGGCAGTTGTGACTCTGGCATTAGATGACCCCGTGACCCTTGAAGAAGATTATTAATTTGCCCAAACTGCCTGAAGGAGCCTTTCATATTTCTCTAGAATGTTAAGTGAGTCAGAGAGCTCTATGGCAGGAAATACTAGGACAAACCTGGAAGAAAAAATGTAGATTGACAGAGAAGGAAAAACATAAAAAAAAACTAAAATAGCAGCAGATAAGGTCTATGAAATAAGATTTGAAATTATACATGAAATTGCTCTATATTGTCTCAATTTGTAGATTTAACATTCTCTCTCCTTTATAAATATGAAAAAGTGTTCTTGCTCCTTCATTAGCAACAATAAGATTTTTAAAAAACAAGCAGATTTTCTGTATGCCTAAACTAATCAGTTTAGCAGCTGGTTCAGGCTTGTTCCTGTTAAGAGAGATAGTCTTACATAACAGATCTGATTTGTGCAGCACAACGAAGTTTTGAACTCAGTTTATTGTTTGCTCCCAAATGAATTCTCCTCTGTTAGACAATATATCATAGTGCCTGCAATTTGCTGACACTCCTGCTCAGGACAAATCTTCAGTGAGAGCAAAAGCAGAGCACTGTCTCCCTGAGACATCTGGTGACCTTGACTACAAACTTCTCCAGGCATGGTAGATTTAGAGCAAACCTTATGCTTTTTAAATTGCATGGTGGATGTCCATAATTTATCTTGGATTGTAAAACTCATGTGTTATGGAAGCCTTATTAGTATTTTGGAGTAGAACCCATGGATAAAAGCTATGCCAAGAGGCTGAGAAATGTCAAGGGATTAGTTTTTTACTGGATCCTAGAGATGATAAGTGTCTTGCACATCTGCTGAGGAAGACACACTTTTGGAGCTGTCTTTAAGTTCTCAGAAAAAATATATAGTGAACATTCAGTCTGGTTTTGATCTCAACATCCCCTCTTAAAGTTGTTCTACCCAGATCCTGAGCCTGCAGAACTGACAGTATAGTGAGTGATCAAACTAGAGCCCAAGTTGATCCTGCCTCATGCCTGCATGAGACAATTCCTTGCCCCCACCTAATCCTTGCAAAACGTTGATGTTTGTTTAAGGTAATAATCATATAGAATCATCAGATGGTTTGGTTTGAAGGGATTATTAAAGATGATCTGACCCACCTTCTCAGACATGGCTGGGACATCTTTCCCTAGACCAGGTTTCTCAAAGCCCCACCCAACCTGACTTGAATATTTTCAGTGGTGGGGAATCCACCACTTCCCTAGGCAGCCTGTACAAGTGCCTCACCATCCTCACCATAAAAAATTTCTTTCCTTAAAGCCAATCTCAATCTACCCTACATAGGAAGCTGGATATTTATACCCTATATATACTGGATATTTAATAAAGCTGCTCAAAGATCTCACTGTTGTTCAATATTAGTGATAGTGATATGAAAACTTTGTACATAAAGCACTTTTTATCCACTGGTCTAAGGAGGGAGTTCTATTTTTCTCGTATTTTTTATTAACAGGGAAATAAAGCCTTCTGATTTATGTGGATTAAGACATTAAAACTTGCAGATAAGCCTCTTTACTACATGTATAAAATGAATGTTTTGTGCCATTGTTTTAACCATCTGTATTTTATCCATGCATTATATGGCTAACTGATTAAATTTTTACGATAACATATGAAGAAGCTCGAATCAGTTTTGTATATTGCTATACCCTCTCCCAGCAGCAACTAAATACTATACCAATATATCTATATATATTCATTAATACTTCCTTTATTTACATTTGCTGCTGTACTTTAGAACACACAATGACCAAAAGCATCCTTCTGTGGTGAGTAGTGGGGCCAGATGAGTGAACAAACACCTCTGAGAAGTGATTTGCCTCTAAAAATGCATCATCCTCATTTAAGAAAATTTATTGTACTGTACACTTGCCCACAGCACTTCCAGTGTGGTTCTGCTTGATGAGTGTGCATTCATTATCTTATCATAAGTGTAGGTTCGTGGATTTGAACCAGACAGAGCTCGTTTGTGCATTCACTGAAGTGATACATTCACAGAGGGGAAATGCTGCATCGTAAAAAGAAACTGGTTGCAGCAATTATGACATCTTGGGAAGAAGGCTTCTTGGTACAAAAGTCCCCTCATAGCAGCAAAAGGAAGGAAAATGGGCTGCCCTAGGCTTTCATCAACTTGGAGGAAGAGCTATTTCACAAACCAGATAAATTGCAAAAGCAGAGAATAAACCAAGTCTGTGATATTGTACATCTGAGCATGCTTGGTTTCGGTTTCAGTGGCACAAATGCATTTAAGATAAAATTTACTGTTTTCTAAATGTGCATTTAACTGTAGGTAGTAATTAATGATGCTGGGCAATACAGAGGAGGGGATGGATGTTCACTTGGTGCCACAAGTTCATACGCTTGTTATTCATTAACATCTTCTTTCCATGAACATTCAAAACTTTGAGCCATCTTCACATGGAGACTTGTTAGAGGTGAGCTTCCAGTGTGAAAGTTTGAATACTGTCAACTGCCAGAAGAAAAATAAAATCACTATATACATAATCTAACTTATTGAGTATCCAACCAGGATGCAGGAAAATTATAATTTGTTTTGCATCGTTGCATATCAGCTCTTTAATTGACGAGCAAAAAACAAACTAGAAACTACCATTATTCACAGATCACTGTATGATAATGAACTTATTGATATCCAAGAATTGTTCACTGAAGAAATCAAAAAAGAACAGCAAATGCATTTGAAAGGTTCTGGAATGCTAAATATTCATCATTTAGCTGTCAGAAAGAACTGCATGAAGAAATCCATATACATTTTGAGAACACTTCTCTCAGTAAGCTGTATATTCCAAAATATACAAACATTTCATAGTTACACATTCAGTTCACAGTTTTCCTCCAAAGACTCTGAACATCACAATAGAAGTAAGATCACTGCATCCTGTAGATGTCTATGATTAATGCCATTACCCAAACATAAATATCATTGCACATGAACCCAAATGTAGCTACACATGAACAGAAAATAGACAAGGAACCAACATTTTATTTTTTATAAATACCCTATTTTTCAGATTCCAAAAGTGGCGTCCCTGACCTGTCTGAATTATACTACCAGTACTTAGATCAATGCTCCCACATTTCTGCTGACAGCTCCTGCTCTCTTTCCTCAGCATTTTCCCCAATCCAAACAAGAGCTGGTTGAGGACTCAGATAACTGTACTTACAAGACATTGTCTTGCTGGGGATAAAGAAATTGCTGTAGCAAGCTGGACTGAATAAGAATTGGCTGCTCTGTTGAGATTTTAGTTTATGTGTCTGAACTATTTATTCTCACATTTAATTTTATATTACAAAGTGCTGGATTTTACACGGGCAAATCTAGGGTGTCTGAGTGCTATTTTTAGTCCATATAAATCTCTTGCACATTCATTGTCCTATATATAATTTACCTAAGGTGACATGCATGCAGCCCGTGATTAAATATCATATTGGTATTACATTGGTTTAGTATGAGGGCAATTGTTCTTTTATTTTGCTTTGGTTTCTGTATGGAGAGAGACTTTTATTCTTGTTACTGTTAGTCAAGGATTCTTTTTGCCTGTCAAATAAGTGGTCTAACAGACTCTCAAACATCCCCTGGACTTTCTCCAACTTCTAAATGCTGTGGGTTTTTATTTCTCTGTACACAGGTTTAAGCACTTCCCTTAGGCTGCTATGAAACCAGAAAAGTACCTGCAAGGTGGAGTGTCAGAGGTGAGTAAACAGCTCCAGAACACTTTTCACTTTAATTTTGCCAGTATTTCAAGAAAATGCAGCACTCCACACATTTTACTTGCCACTTTCAAATGTGATTGCAGTGCTCAGTCATCTTCTGCACAGACCTGGTTTAGAAATAGCAGGAGCAGGATATCTACAGCTGTAATGACTTTCCCATTGCTCCCAATGCATCCAAGTGAGAAAGTGAGCATTAGAAAATCTAGTTACTAACTTTCCTATTTAATCCAACAAAGCAAACAAGTGAATATTTGGTAGAGGACAAGTACTGTGACTTGAAGTCACATCATACAGCAGTCTCATGAGAAGAGTGCACAGTCTGCCTAAGAAAGAGGTATGCAAAAGCATTAGCTCTAGTCACGAGTAAACCCTTCTGATTAACTGTGATTAACACACATAAATATTGCATGAAAAAATATCATAAATAATTGAGATCTGCAGGAATAATAAATAGACAATGTCTTACTGAAATTTACTTTTTATGAATGATTTGTGTATTTAATGCCAGATATGAAAATCACTCTTGAAATGATTATGATAATAAATCTCAAGCTCATCAGGTAAATAGTTGTGTCCCTCCAAAAGTACTGCAATAAAACAAAATAAAATAATTTTATTTTTTTAAAAAATAACGTTGAGCAAAGATATAGAATCTACCTTGCTTTGAACATTTAATGTGATTACTTTGAGTTATATCTCTGGCTTGAATTGCTGACAAAATAAGCATGACATGATAGATAGGATTTGCCACGTTAATAAGTAAAATCTGGAAAAAATTAAGTTGACATTTGAAGAAGGGGAGAAAATGTCAAGAAATAATTATTTTTATTCAATATTGTTTGTGAGAAGCTTATTGTCCCTAACCAGGTCTGGGCATATTGTTGGTGTATTTTGTAATCTATCTAGAGTTTCCTTTCATTAATTGAGATCTAATCAATAATAACCAATTACACGTAAAATGCCCTCTTCCATCCCTCCTCCACCTTCATCCCCTGCCCCCAGCTGAACTCCCTCTGAGCCATTTCTTGGTCTGAATCACTTTCCTGCAAGTCACCCTCAGTCCTTTGTTTATATTATTTATATATATACACACATATATATGAAAACTGGGAAAGGAGATTACTAAGGTGCCCTCACTAATTGGACTGGAAAACCTGTTTATTTCTTCTTGGCAAAATACTGCCTTAAGGGACTACAAACTCCTTAAAACACTGCTCATTCACTACATGTTTGATACAAAATGGATCTCTTGGACCAAAGCCCAAGGCCAGTCACAGCTGCCTCTGCAAAATGAAATGCTCTTAAATCCAGTTCACTTAAACAGTGAAGCTTTCTTCGTGCAGAGGGGTCCTGTGTGCCTGAGCACCACTTATCCTTTCCTGGATCAGGCTTCACTCATCCCCCATCACATCCCCTGGTGCATGGAATGCCTGCTGAACCTCTGAAGGGCTTTTTCTTGCGTTACTGAGCCTTCGATTTTGCTAAAACCCAGTGACTTCAGCCAGGAGCCACAGAGAGGATGTTCTACATTTCACAGCCTTATATCAGTGTCTAGTTGCTCATACTTACATTGACTCTATGACCAGAGCTGCCCATATCCATCTATGTTTTATGTCCTGACCTTACATCACAGACAGAAGAGGACATCTTTTCAAATCAGAGATGTAATGTCACGATACAGAGTCTGACATAACTTCTAAAAATGTGTTTTGGAGAATGTGAGTTGAGCAGCACAAGAGCTCTCTGTTAGGCATTAGGGAGAGTAATATATTTTGATTTTTGAACACTACTTTGTTGGCAAACTCTAACTATGGCTGTTCCAAATGATCTTTGGATTTTCTTTTGAGCTAAAAATTTATTTCAACACGTTTGATGGACTAAACACACCAGTATGATGTGGAATTAAACTGTATTGTCCTACATCATATAATATCTGTTAGCCTTTCTTTTCCAGCTGGAAGAAACAGTGTATCAGAACACAGCTTCCTAAATGTGACACACAATGCTGAGTTCTGCAATTAACAGTTTTAAGCCCTTTTTTATATATTTAGGGGAAAACAAAACAAAACTATGGGGAAAGGACAAATAATGCACCAAGACCCAGAAAACTAATCAACAAACCAGATATTCTTATCCAGCTATCTAATTGTACACTCTCTATTCTATTACATATGTTTTATTTGAGCAAAAAGCAACAATTTGGACAAGCGTAACTCTGAAAGTCACCATGTTCCCATCCTTGTTTTATGAAAAGTTATGTAAGACAGATGTAAAAACATCTCTATAGAAACTAGATAAAAGAACAGCAATTAAATCAGTAGAATATTATGATTAATTGTATTTCTTTATAGATATATAAGAGGAAAAGCAGAGAGACTTCCTAGACAATTTTGGAATGAGTCTGCAGGATGTCACTACTTTTTTCTATACCCATGCTGATACTGTGACATTGTTGCACATAATCACACACACACAAAATAAGGATTTATCAGTCACTAGAGTGAATTAGTGTGGTCTCTTACATTCTAGAGGAAAATTTAATGATGAAATATGGTCCTTATGAAAAATATATAAGCATATGCATCATGAGTTTTCTTTGCTCTGGATGAAACTCTGCATTAAAATTGAAGCTCTGCAGGATCAGTGTGCCTTTTTACCTGTTTATCTATGCTTGTTACATGAAAATCACATTTTATTATGGGTGGACAAGAGTTGACAGTTGTTGATAGTGTGGATCTTTCTGGATATTCTGTGATAGTGGGACCAGGAGTGAAATTGTCACTGTTTGAGCCAATGGGATTTTACCCATGATACCAGCCAAGCAAGGACTTGTGTGATTTTTTTGTTCTGCTTAGAAAATTCCAACTCTTGGCCTTATCAGTGTGCAGGGAAATTCTGGAAACATGACCAGTTTCCTATAGGAGGATTCTTAATGCTCATCCTCCAGCTTCACAGACAAGGAACTCTAGATGCTGTTGTGTCTGAGAGAACAGATCTGAAATAATAGCTGTGTTCTGGTGGGCACAAAGGAGAAAAGATGTTATGAACAGGGATTGGCTGAGAATGATTCACACTGCACAGCTTCTCTCCTTTCTCCAGGCAGGACTGATCTAGGGAATTTCTGCAGTACTTGATATCTTATAGCATTCTTGCTTTAAGAAGAGAGAAGGAAAAAAAGCTGCATCTGTTTGCTTTATTGCACTGTCAGGATTTGATTCTTGAGCTACTGTGCTCCTATTGATGTTTTAATGGGACTTAAGAAATAATACTTTTGGCCTAGAAAATAATAATTTCTCTATAAAGACCTGCTTACTCTCTTCTGTTCTCTTTTTAATATTTGTAAGGCAACGATCCAGATAATTCATCACTGCATCAAGAAAATAAAAATGCTCTTGCTAGGGGAAACTGATATACTACACACAGTTATTTGGAAACTCGTTTACAATATTAAAAGAAGTAACTTAAAAAAATTCACATATTTATCAACTTTTAGAAGTAGTCTGTCTTTCTAACAAGGTCCAGTGTTAAAATAAGAATTTTATTAGAGTTTTGCACAATTTATGAATACTATATAGATTTTATATTGCCCTAAACACTTCAGCATTTGCCCTTAACACTTCAGCACTTATCCAGAGACCTTTGGGCTATGTTTATCTTGAAAAAAACCCCAAGTGTAAGCACAGTGAAGCTTAGGTTATTTTTCTCCCTCTGCAGAAATCATATGATCTGCATCTTATACATCTTTTGTTTGGTATTGAAACTGGGTTTTTATCAGTTCATCTGTATTTGCTTACCATGTTTACTTGATTCTTTTCACCTCAGATTTCAAGCAGGTTGAGGAGATCAACACTCAGAACAAAAAGAAAAGCAACACTGAAACTGAAAACATCCTGATAACATTTATGCTTCATTATTGATTTTCATACAAGATGCATGAAGCTTTCATAAAAGATGCACATAGTAATTGCTATACTATTCACAGCAAGGCCAGATCTATATCAGAAACATCAAAGTGTTATTGCTGTTTCAGAAATCACTGGCATTAATAATTATTTTGTAATCAACAAGTGTGGGATAATTCTGCTGATGCTGCACGAGACACTGGAACTGGACCTCATCCTTGCCCTGTCACAGTGACCACAATGGAAAATGTGCTGTTGTCAGGAAACCAGGCTGCTGTAGTTTTTGCAGTAAGTAAACAAATTCTCTAAAGAATTTCACTGTTTATAGCCACTGTCTCACACATATTAACAGCCTTTAAATATGCTGTCAGAGTTCATGTAACAGCAGTGAACCTTTCCTTTTTTGTCACCCTTCCTGGGTGGGTTTTGATTAGTCTGTGGCCTGCTTGTTTATCATCCCTTCCATTTGTTAAGCTCTCTGATAATATATTTCCAGGTTTCTCAGCACTGCTTTGGAATTATCAAGACATGTTATGGCTGGTGAGGGAGACTGTTTCGCCTTGCTGCTGCTGTGCCATTTTGGGAGGAGAGTTACCCAATTATGACAAGTTGTTTGCTATTAACCTTTGATTGCTGAATATTGTTTGTTGAGATGCAAAAAGCAAGAACATAAAGGCAATTACAATTCTCTCATCCTTACTGATTTCAAACACTCTTTCCTTTCTTGCCTGTTGTGGAATAAGCTCCTGTTTTCATTTCATTTCATTCTCTTACATCAATGTGCTTTTTCAAATCTGTTCTAAAAGCTCATTTATTCTCAGTATCTCATTAACCAAACAGTTGTCTCTTCTCTCCTATTATTGTTTCTATATCACCTGTCAATTCGTAAGCCTTATTTGTATCCCTTTTCTTTCTTACTTCTTTCATTGTGCTTATTTCCATAACTTATTTTGTTGTATTACTTAAGAGATCAGAGTGCCTTAGCCAGAGGTGCTAAGAAAAACCCACAGTCAGAATCACTAAAGTGGAGTCATATTTGCAATGTGCATGAGCTAAAAGAAGACATTTGGTTCTTCATCAACACTTATTTAAGGGTCCTGTCCTGGATTTCCCTGAAACCACGGATGTCACTCAATGGGCTGCTGTTAGCTTTGGATAAGGCCAGGATGGGAAAAAGAAAAAGCAAGGTAGAAGGAGGAATGGAAGGAATGGAATGGAATGGAAAGAAAAGAAAATGGGTCCAAGAGAATATATTGGAGATTCACGTTAATCATCTCTGTTAAAACATCCATTTTAATAAGCGAGCAAAAAACCTCCAAACCTCAAAGTTTTTCAAAATGCAAAGTACATATGCAATAGAACTGATTAGAACTAAAGCCAAGATGTGAAATAATATTCATTAAACACAAAGGAATAATAACCAGAAAAGGAATTCTTCCATTTTGTGTAGTATTCCTGGCCTACCAGTCAGTAACATACAATAAATTGCGGCTTTTGCTTCCTTTTGAAAGAAGAGCACACTGAAAGTATTAAAAGCCTATAGCTTTCTGTTATGGTTTGAAATACATCTTTTTAAGTTCATCAGTGTATGATCACTTGCCTTTTGTTAATTCCATGTTCCATAAAAGCAAAAACTAAACCAAAACAGGCATTTCTGCTGAAACTCTTTTGAAACAACAAAAGACAAAGGCATTTCAAACCAGATAAAATTTAGGAACTAAATTTAGGAACTAAGTTCAGCTACACATAGTGATTTAAAATGGAATTTGAGGTGATTTCTCTTTTCTTAGACTTATTTTCTATCTTTCAGATTTTAGAAATGAACATGCAGGCCAAAAAATGAATGATATTTCTGATACCAATCACCTATTTCATATCCAAGCTACAAAACATTTTTCAAATAAATATTGCATTTGCCATGATAGTGCAAGGAAATGTTAGGAGGCTTTTTAAGAGGAAAAACTAAAATCATACTAAAATTCAAATAGGTCAAGTAATTGTAACTGTTCATCTTTACCGCTGGGAAAATTTCATAGTGTATTGCAATAGGAAAAAAATAATCCATTTGTTGCCTGAGAAAAGTGTTATTTTTTACTTACCTTGACATGACATTAATAAGGACTAAGCTCAGCAAAATGCACAGTGAACTGTATGACTTAGCACCAATTAAGCCTTTCAGTTAAAGTAATATTAAGTATGGCCTTGCAAATCTGAGACACACCAAAGTTACAAAGGTACCTTTTCCAATGGTAGTATTGGAACAGTAATTTTTACCTCTCTTGGTTGTGCATAGAACTGTTCCATTTTGTTCATAAAAGATATAAAATCTACCACGATGACCTATTTTGAATATTTTTATATTTTTGCCTATGCAGTAGGAGCTCTTGCTCCTAGCAGAATTTCAAGTTCAATATAGTGTATCATTTTCAGCAAGTGTACCTCAAAACATACTTTGTGTAGGTGTTCACCTCTGAGAAGTGGGCTTCTAGAAAATGCTACAGTACCCTGAAACACTTGCTGATTATAGGAGGACAATGAAAAGAAGACAAAGCATTTGAAATAAATTCAAACAAAAAGGCCAACATATATTACCAACAGATTGTTGAGATTTTGTCCAGTAAATAAAAGGAATGTTGGCCTGGAAATCAATGAACCAAAATTAGCATGTTGGAACCAATTTTGGTTCATTGATTTGCTCTTGAACAACCCCCAAAGGGAAAATGGTCTATTTTATCAAAAGCAGAAAGGGAATCACAGTAATCACAGCAGCTGTCTTGGGATTTGATTATTGAACCAACCTTTTCTTTTCCACGGTGAAGAACTTCAGGACAGATTGAGAGATTCTTAATATTGTACTTTGAAATTATCTCAATGGCCTCAAGTGGATCTTTATATAAAAAAGGGAAACATTACTGGGATTTTGCACTTACCCTTTTGGGTTCTTTCTGCACTTCTGTAATTCCATTTATTCAGTCCATTGATGTTGCTTTTTTCACATGAGTTAGCAAGCTGTCCAATGACAATATTTCTTCGTGTCATGAAGGCAGACAAATGCTAAGACCTACCTGCACCTGAGAGAAGTCTTTTGCTCTTGATGATGATGACTGTGATGACACCTCTCCCTTGCTGTTGCTCCTTAGGTGTACAGGATTCCAGCTGCCCATTGCAGCCCTACTTTCAGTCTCTGTGGCTCTAACTCAGCACTCTGGGACATCTAAAACACTTCTAAAAGTATATGTACTGAGCTGGGAGGATGCTGGTTCATTGTTGGTACATTGCTGAGAGCATGACTGACTAGATCCAGCCTAGATTCACAGAAGGTTGGGTTGTCCTGTTGTCCACAGAGGATTTGTTCATCTTATGCAGGCTGATGCTAAGAATGGCTGGCATATTTGAAAACCAAATTTGGAATAAACAGATTAAATTTTATTCTGTGCTCAGTCATAAGCAACCTTCTCAACCTTCTATAAGCAGAAATGAAGAAGGCACTGATGCAGAATAACAAAAAATACACTGATAATTGTCTTGATTTCAGCTAGGGCAGAGTTAACTTCTCACTAGAGGTTACAGGGCTGTGGTTTGGATTCAAAATGAGAATGGTGTTGATAACACAATGATGCAATGATATTTTCAGGTTTGCTAAACTGAGTTTGTCCTAAGGCAAGGACTTCTATCTTGTCTCATATTCTGCCAGCAAGGAGGTACCTAAAAAGCTGTGAGGGAACCTAGATGGAACAGAAGACCTGAACTGACCAAAGGGACATTCCACACCACAAAACATCATGTCCCATATATAAGCTGTAGGGAGTTACCCACAAGGAGAGATAATTTCAGTTCAGGAAGGCAGGTCTGGCATTGATCTGTTGGTGATGAGCAACTGAATTGTGCATCACTTGTTTTTATCTTTTTATTTTCATTATTATTTTAATTTACCATTATTACTGTATTTTACTTTATTTTCAATTATTAACTAGCCTTAACTTACAAGTTTTACTTTGATTCTCCTCCCCATTCCACCAAGGTGAGAGGGGAGAGAGGTAGGGGTTGAGCAAATTAAGGTGTGTGGTGCTTAATTTCCAGCTTAAAACCACAATAGTACTATAACTAACAGATATTTCAAGAAATAAGCACACACAACAAATGTGTCTCTGTTTATTTGGATTATAATAAGTAACGTTTGCTTTCTCCAGAGCTATGGCTTATTAATTTGTCATTAATTTGGTGATGCTTCACACAGCAATTTTATTTTTGTAGTGGAGCTTTGTTTGGTATTCTTTGTTAACATCCACAGATTTTGTTCTCATGTTACAAAAATTAAAACAAAATTAGCTCAGTAGGACAGAGAATGGTTCTAACGGCAGCAAGGTTGTGGATTCAATCCCTGTGAGGGCCATTTGCTTAAGATTTGGACTTGATGATTCTAGTGGGTCCCTTTCATCTCAGAGTGTCCTGTGATTCTATGAAAATACAACTCAAAAAAATTTCCTTTAACTTAGCCATAAAAATTGATCTCCTGGTTTTGGCCTCATTTTTATGTTATAGTAATGATTAAGACACATAATGAAAGTATTGCTAATTAAGAGTGTGACCCAGTTAAAATAAAAATAATATATAAGGAAAAAGAAAAGACTGTTACTGACTCTTCAGTCTGATGAAACAGAGTTTTTATCCTTCTGATCTAGTATGAAAAAGGACTGGGTTAATGCAAAGTGCACAAGCAAGAGAAAAAGAAATTTATTTTCCATTTCCTTCTCTCTCTTGAATATTTGCGCTCTGGTTTACACTGTGAATAATGTTTGAAGAATATTTAGCAGGGTGAAGTATCTGGGGCCTTTAAGGAGGACTAAACAGTGTTTGGGACAGGAATGTTAACTCATGATATTGACCACAGTGTTTCACAGTTATGATGTCCATCCACGGATCAAGGGACAGAGCTACCAGAAGAATAACTGTGTTATTCTACAACGGCCTGGGAATAACTTCATATCCTAAGAGTTCTAATCCTCAGTGCCAGGTAAGCAAAAATAGGTGCCACTGGCTATAGACATTCTCCTTTAGCCAGGAAAAGGCAGGAAAGAAAAAGCAAAGTATTAATCTGTATGTACTGTACATATAAGGCAATCAAAGTCCTCAGACTTTTACTCTTCAGTGTCATATCTGAGGGTTGCATCCGTTCTAAATAGCCTTGTTACAAAAAAAAAAAAACCAAACCAAACAAACCAAAACCAAAGCATGTATCTGAGGACATACTATAACAAATGTGTAGTTCTGAGGTGGCATCAGTACATTTTTTCCCATCCCTGTATTTTCTTCTGTGTGAGATGTCTCATATAGCACATACTGTAACCATCTCCAGAAAAATAAATAGCTGGTGCAGAACTCATATATCTATATCTCCAGGCCAATATCAAATATGTTTCATGTAAAAGCAATGCCAAATGGATGTTTCAAGCTTTGGAAAGTTCACTCCTGAACTGGAACTCTGCAAATAGTCTGAATATCTTTGTGGTGTTTAGAAAATTTAAAACATATCTTCTGTGTGATGTTGTACAACTCTTTCTGTCTCCAGGTTCTTTTTGCATATTCTCTCTATTTTGATTGTAGTCTTAATGCAGATATAGTCATGTGTACACACACTTTTGAAAAAAGTAATTTTTAAGGCAATCCTGGTCAGAGCCTCAAAACAGTACCCAAGAGAAATATTTAATTATATACTTTGTATGAGCTGTTAGAGGCAGCCTATATATTTAATCTGTCAAGCAGTACTTTCCTTTGTAGTGCCAACAGCTGTGTAATCACAGAAGAGCCATCTCTACATATCTCAGTTTAAGTCTTTATTAACAGGATGGAAAACTCTTCCAGCTGATAAGACTGTAGTTCTTGGTACAAATTTTTTTTCAAATAGTTCCACTGGGGTTGATAGGCAGCAGTCGAGGATTTCTTTCTAATTCTAAGAGATTTTTTCTGTAGAGCTGGCACATCAAGAAACATGTGCATGTCCATTAATACATTCAGGAGGTAAGGATGAGAAATCTATGCTTTGCCTGCTTTTTCTAATGACAAATTTTAACCAAAAGATGTATAACAATGGTAGGAGATGACCCAACATGAACAAGCAGAGTACTTCTGCTTTATAGCTCATTGCAAATACAGTTTCAAAACACCTGGATTATTTTCACAGTGTTTATACAGGGCATGACAACTACACTGTTACCTACTCCAGACAAACCTCCTTTTCTAGAGGCATCATTAGACAGTCCATATACTTTACTAGGCACAGGTAATTCAGAATGTGTTCTGACATACTTTTGGAGATCTGAGTAGAGATACTTTAAGTAGGTACAAGCCCCATTGCTTTTTATACCTCTAATTTCAGCTGGAATTCCTATTCAGCCTGTTTCTGAATATGTAGCCAGCTATATTGAAATAAGAGGGAAGCAGGGTAAAGTTGTTTTGGGTTTTTTTTGCAGGGCATTTTGATTGTATATTTTTAAAATGTGAGACTGTAATAAAACAAAACTCTTGTGCTTATGGACAAAGATAAACTGATTTTTCTCTATTCTGTTAACAAAATATGTTCAAAATAAACATCATCCAGCCATTGGTTAATAGAAGAGGCTTGCCAGGCATCAATGAAATGGGAGCAAAACCTTATTTTTTAGTTTGCATTTTAATAAATTTCAAGACTGAGTGTCTGAAGTCAAGATCTTAAAACTATATTGAGGTTCCTAAATGGAGTTACTTTGATTGGCAAGATAATGCTAAATAATGCCAGCATTGCTGAGGTCAGTGAGAAGACTCTAGGGGATTAATCATCACAAGAATACAAAGATTTCTTATAACTAGAAAGGAAAACACATGAAACATCACAATCAGATACCGTTTGTCCAGGACGTAAACGTGGCAAAAGAGAAAGTTTTTTGATATAACCCCTAAGAATGGAGTACAATTGAGCACAAAGAAAAATGTCTAAATCATAGCAATTTTTTCCATAGGGCTTTTCAGACTTCCTGAAAGCATTTTGGGTTTCCACATGGATACCTGCTAGTCTGAAGACGTGCTCCACTTTAAAAACAAAGAAAAACCTTGTAAAATACAGCTGCTTTGAAGTGCAGTTAAAATCACTGATATGTAGGATGTGGCATCAAAACCAGGACATTATGTTACACAGAGTAGAAGTTATTAAGATATAATTTATTTAAAGTATAAATTCTTATAAAGTATTAAGAGGCTGTGCAATATTAAGAAGTCCTCATAGCATCCCAGCTCCCCCAGCCTATATTACCACCAGTCCATGTGCCTCTGTCTACTTCCAGCTCCCTCAAATGACTGTTTCCAGTAGTTGTTTATATCAAGATCAAGAGAACAGATAAGAACAAAGAGACAAAAGTCTGGGAAAAGAGGGAGGCCGTGGGTAGTAGGTGAGCATATTTTTAATACTCATTTTAGAGACCCAAAAAACTTCTCCTGTCCTAGAATGAGTGCCATTTGAAAGGGTCAGACCTCCCTGAGGTGCCACTGGCTGTGCTCTCTAATGGGACACTTCATGCACAAAGCTGTGGGAGATGGAAATGGAGTCCATCATACAATTTTTATGGAGTACATCTATATTTTAATATGCTTACACAGTTATGCAGCAGTCTACAATGTTTGTTTATGCAGTCTGTTGCTTGATATGAAACTTTTCTTGTTTTAGTGAGACTCCTGGCTCTTTTTAAGGATTGGAACAGTGTGTGCTGTGTGCCAAGTCTTTCTTCTACTCTTAGAGGATACTTCATCTGAACTTATATTCAGTTCTATTTGCAAGGTGTAGTTAGCAACAGAATAGAAAATTTTATCTCAGCTCATATTTACTGAGAGCTTGCCACTTTCCTTTTATTTTGCCTTAAAATTCTGTTTTCAGTTACAAGTGCTCTATCGAACCTTATTTTAGCTTGGAAGCTGCTTTTCACAGCTTATCAGCTACAGTCAAAAGAGAAGGAAACTGCTCGAGTCTTTGCATTTACAACTGCACATTTGAAGTGCTCTTTTGCACCTTTACTATTATTCTTGTTCTATTTTAAGAACTCTTCCCCAGAAGAAGATGAGATATGAGGGAGGTGATCCTTCCCCTCTACTCAATACTGGTAAGGTCACACCTGAATTCATCAGTACAGGAGAGACACAGACATAACGAAGAGAGCCCAGTCAAGGGTCATAAAGGTGATCAAGGGACTAAGGCATCTCTCCTCTGCCAAAAGACTGAGAGAGCTGGCACTGCTTATCCTAGAGAAGACTCAGGGATGTTTTAATTAATGTATACAAATACTTGAAGGCCAAGTGCTTTATGGTCCGGTTTAAACCCAGAAGAGCAAAGGAAATTAAGTCTCTGCATATAAACTGGAAAGAATTTTGAAGGTTCAAAATATACCCCAAAGCTAGATTAAACCCAAATGAGACTGGTATGTTTTATTTAAGAGTAAAAGAAGCACAGAGAGAGAAAGAACGAAAGAACGAACGGAAGGAAGGAAGGAAGGAAGGAAGGAAGGAAGGAAGGAAGGAAGGAAGAAAGAAAGAAAGAAAGAAAGAAAGAAAGAAAGAAAGAAAGAAAGAAAGAAAGAAAGAAAAAGAAAGAAAGAAAGAAAGAAAAGAAAGAAAAGAGGGTGAACACTGGCACAGC
Source organism: Notiomystis cincta (assembly GCA_013398075.1). Classification (NCBI taxonomy): domain Eukaryota; kingdom Metazoa; phylum Chordata; class Aves; order Passeriformes; family Notiomystidae; genus Notiomystis; species Notiomystis cincta. The sequence goes on along the minus strand of VZRX01013348.1, from coordinate 368,333 downwards.
TTTTCCAGAAAGATTGTGGAGCTTCCAGTGCTGGGGATATTCAAAAGCCATCTGAGCATGGTACAGGTCAGCGTGCTTTAGATGGCACTGCTTGAGCTGAGGGGTTGGACAAGATGATCTTGGGTGCCCTTTCAATCTTAACCACTCTGTCATTCTGTGAGATTCTGCATCCCGTGGCAAAGCAAAGCCAGTTGCAGTTGGTGGAGGCAGGGACAAGAAGATATGAGATCCAGGTGTGCAGGTAGTTTCTCCATGACACGATCGGTGGGCCTCATGTACCTAAAAATAGTGTAGCAGTTGTAGTAGATGCAATCTGTGAAACACACTTTTAAAAAGTAAAGCAAAACCTGCAAAACCTTGCACTTTTCATATGGGAAAGAAAAACGACTAAGGCAAGGCCTTATGAAAAATCCATAATCCAGAACTATTCATAAGACTTGGCATTTGAAAGCAATGTATAGGTCAAAGCAGACATTAATTAATTTTCAGCACTCCTTTGAGCGATGGATGAGAAAATATTAGTTAAGCTGAAGAAAATAAACTAGTTAAATATTTCATCTCCTGAGGCTATATAACACAAAATCTTACACCCTGATATTTTTTTCTATTAGTATTTCTTCTATGTTTATGTTAATCTCATTAATTTACTATCACTTGTGGTTTCAGTACATCTGTTTGTTTCTAAGCTATATTTTGGTTATAGCTGTGGACCCACTGTAGAACTGCAAGAAAAAAGCAGACTAACAATGTTTGCTCAGAAATGACTGCTGCTTACTTTGTGTTTTCATTCCTTCCTGCTCCCTTATTATTTGTTAGACAATATAACAGAGTTAGATATAAGTCCCATTTAACTGGGTAGTATTTCACAAGCATCAACCATTTGGTAACCACATTAAGCATAAAATTGTAGTGATGAGGAATATTTTCTGTGCTACAAACCAATAGCACTGTTATTTCAGAAGCAGCCTAGTCTGGCAAGTCTCTTGCACATCCACATTAGCATTTGAGACTCTTCTAGGGCTCAAGGAGTGGACAATCCACTCAATTTTTGAACAGCCTGTCAGGATATGCCAAACTGCCCTCTCTATTATGGTATTCTTGTCTAAATCTTTTGCGTCAGGTGCTGTGAAAGTACAGAGGAATAATAAAATGCTGGCTTGCTACCATTCTTCTCAGGCAAGCCTTAAAGGGGGAGCTCAGGTCCAATAAGAAAATCAGACAGGCCTTCAGATTGATGGAAAATGTTATGATGGCACAGAGTGAGTGGGTTGTCATCTGAATGCATAGCAGGCACAGTCTCTATTTTTTTTATTCCTTTGTTAGAAAAGGCTCTGGGGACATCATGACAGCTTTCTGTTTGCTCATGGGCTCAAGGAATGCAAGAGTTGTGTTCTGTCCTGGCTTTGGTGGTAGTCCCTGCAGGCACATACTCTAGAACAGGAAGGTGGGGGTCTCTGGATCCCACCCACACACCAACTGGCAGAGCTGGCAAGCTGCAGAGGAATCATTGTTGCCAGCCTTTGCAATTTTGTCTTGATATATTTGGTATTTTTCCTTAATCCCCTACACTGAGTTGAATGATTATCAGTAAATTTCCACTGTTTCTAAAAAAAATAAAAAAGTCTTCAGGCTTGTGGAGGTAAGCTTAAAGGTATGAACTAGAGTTCAAAAAAATTCACAAAAATATTGTGCTTCTTGATCACAATATTTTGGGAGAGCTCTCATGTAAATGGTTGCATTTTCTGATAGTAGAAGACTACAATCCTCTATGAAGGGGAAAGTGTTCATTGTCCTTCATCCAGTGGTCTCAATGTTTTGATTATTGTGGGTTTTAATCCACTATTCTCTTGATTACACACAAATACTTTTCTTCCTACTAACTTCTAGTTTCAGAATAAAACACATCTCACATTTTGAGTCTCTTCCTGTAACACAAACTTGCAGCACTCTGTGTCAGAGATAAGTCATCCACAGAAACATTGCAAATCCTCATTTCAGTGAACTGTAGCTAAAAATGTGGACTTTAGTCAAAGCTTTTGCATTTGTGTCTAGCACCAGTTTGAGAAGTCATTTTAATCTGCTGCTCTTCTCATGCACAGAGTGATTGTGGTGAAGTGATTTAGAAGGGAATTGCTAGAAAGAATTTAACTTTGCTAACAGAGACAGAGGGACAAGGGTTTAACATTAATAACCGGAGATGCATGAGGATGGATATAGAAGGGGGGGAAAATGCTTCATTTTTATTAGAAATATAGTCAGCAAAAACTGAGCATAGGAGTTTAGATGTAATGCTTTAGACACAAAAAATCAGGACTGAATTGTGCAAGAGCATAGCTCCAACAAGAGCTTAAAATTAAGTCAATCCCCTGGTTAGATATGTGATTGTTGCTTGTGCAATTAGCCTTGCAGGAGTACTAAGATGAGCTGAGAAGGATTTACTGACTGAGGCCAAGCCTTATCAGAGAAGCCTTTTCGGGTGTAGATTAATGTGGAAATGACTTTTGCATGCCTCAGTAAACTAGTGCATTAGTAGTAAAGACTTTGCTAAAATGCATTACAAAGGCCATTTTGCCCTGTACTAGACAGAACAGTTTGCCCTTTCTGCAGCAGATGTTGCTGCAGATTGCCCCTGCTGACTGCCCTGGGATTTAAAAAGTGAAGGATTTAATAAAAATCTGCCTTTTAAAAAATTATATCAGTTTTTATTAGGTTAAATAAATGGAGTCTTGAAAAAAATCAATACCTGATGATGGATAATATAATCTAAAGAAATGCTAACTGAAAAAGTTATGCACAAAAGTTAAACAAGCAGAGAAGATTTATCAAAATGGAAGACCCAACTCTTTAACAGACAGAAACGTGTGGGCAAAAACTGATAAAACAAGGACAAGCTAACAGATGGGAAAAGAAAGGGACAAATAAGTCATTAGGCAGGGTTGGCTAGACACAGTACAATTCTGTGATAAAGAGTAAGGCATAATATATTTGGGTAGGATTTTTGGTGAAGTATTTCAGCAAACACAAGATGTGTTCTTATTCCTATCCAATTTTTGACCAACTAAAAAGATTGTGAATGATTTTTTGAAATCTTAAAGCAAATAATTTTAGAAGTTCTGAAGTAAATCACTTCAAAGTGAAAAGAAATGTGATTTCTTTACCTTTGTGTAGAAAAACCAACAGAGCCACCATGGTGTTTCAGGAAATTGCCCACTTAATCTGTCAAATGCAGAAAAGAGATTTGAATTGGAGGTGCTTCTGAGATGGGCAACGTGGCCTGAGCTGTTTCTGGGAAATGTTTTCTGGCACCTGCTTGGCTATTCAGTTTTGAATACCAACATGTGCATTATACAGTTGCTCAGCCCACAGGAGTGATAGAAACTGGTGGTGAAACATCATGAGGAGGAGTAACACCGATGTTACCATGTCACATTTTCAGTTACGTATTTGTACAGGTTTCAGTAAAAAGTGAGTGAGCTCAAGGAAGGGAAGTCTATAGAGAGTTCTGTAACACATTGGTTAGGAGGCCATTTAAATTCCAGTGGCTGCTAGAGCCTGGGGAAAATGTATCACATATTTTTACCTGGTTCCTAGACTGCAACCATGTATGGACTGGGGTGCATTTACTCACCATCTGTCCCTAGCCAGTTCTGTATGGATGCAGGTCAGAACTTTAACAGGAAAACATTTTGTCTGTTCTACCACAGCAGAATAGTCCATCTGTCTATCTCCAGTCCTAATGAAAATATCTGGGCACACAAAAACCAAAGCCAAAACCAAAACCAAAACCAAAACCAAAACCAAAACCAACCAAACAAAAAAATTTAAAAATCAATGATCATGTCGACTTGTGCATGGAAAAATGAAAAGGCATGAGAATTGTAAAGGCATTAACTATATATGAAAAATTCTTGCCTGACAACTTCATAGTTAAAAATCAGAAGTGAGGAATCATACAGGTGTTTGCTCAGACAAGGGGAAGAAATGCCTTGAGCCATATTTCAGTGACCTCGCCCTTTTTTTGGCCTGAATGGGAAAGCAACATTAGAGCTTAAACTATTTTTTTTAGAGCTATCATTGCTGATATTACTCAGAACATTGAAATGGCTTGCAAGTTTAAGAATGAGAAGAGTTTTTCAGAAAAGTAAAGAATATGTGCAGGAAATGCCTCAATTCAAGATCAGAATAACAAACATATAAATCAACTCCTCATATTTCCACATGAAAGAAGCTGGATCAGCTGGACAAACTGAATCTGATTTGCTGACTATTATGCAGGAGAAATTTTGTTGCATGGAAATATAAAAGCAAAATACAGTGCCTAAATGCCACAGAGAGTCCCAGATGTTACCCTGGGTACCCCAGGTAATAGACTACATCATGATTTGATAACATTATTGTCACTGAAAAGTGGGGAGAAAATAAGAACTCTCTAGCACTATATTTGAAGTGATAGAGAATCAGGCATTATTTTATTTATTGGCCAGGATGCGCCAAGGAAATATTCCAAATGCACATCTTTTCCAGGATTTTCCCCCAAGCTTTATAAAGTTCAAACCCATAGAGATGCACTGTTTCAAAGTTCATTGGTCCAGAGTTGAGCAGCCCCCAGTATTTCCCATTGGATCCAAATCTCCTCACTTCCCATGTTAATTAAATCTTCATTCCTCAATTTTCTTATCAGTCCTTTCTGGACCAGATGTCTCTAACTCTGCCAGAGGTGGCATCTGAGGGTAGATGTTCGTAGATGGCCACTGATATTCCCTTGATGTTCTGTTGATGGCTTTTTATCCTTCTGGGTATCTTTGGGCTGCTCTCACTCTGTTGGGATGTTAAGCCCATCTCCTAAAAAAAACTAAAGAAAATTTCTTTCCCAAGGTAAGGTTAAGTCAAGCCCAGCTAAAGAGACAATATAAAAATTTAAAAGTTATATTGTTTCCAACATTATCACTTAATAAAATTGTCTATTTCATACGGAGCTAGTGGAGAGTGGGAATTGCATGAGACCGTCCCACGGAATCCTGAGCTGTCAGAGCAGATCAGAAAAGACACTCAGTAAAATTCAGCATGGAAGTTCTTTCTGTGTCGTGTTCTCCTGGACTCACCCGGCCTCTTGATCATCTCCCTTAGAACATGTTGCCTCTTCCCATAGACTGTACATGAAATCCACGATCTAGGAAGCTGATATCTACAACAACAATCTCACAGAGCTATATGAATCACTGTGTTCTCTCTCTCTGCAGTTATTTAGAAGAAAGAGAGGTCAGAAAAAAACCTGTAAAAATCAGTCTTATCGCATATTCATGGGCCACAGAGATAAGTGACATTCATCTAAAACTGGAGTTTCACAAGCATTTTAAGCTCAAGGCAACACTGTCAACACAAGGAACTGCACAAGGAGCTCCTTTTCACAATGACAGAACTACTTGGCTCAGGCATGTCTGTCAGATGAAGAAAAAAGACAAGGAGGAAAAACAACACATCTGAAGATGTAGTTACATTTCCCAGCAGGGTCCATAGCTCATTCACACTTGCTAAATCACACTCTGTGCCTCCTTTCCCTGACTCATTCCTGCAGCTCTGGATCCTGTTGGGAAACCTTGCAGAAGTAGAATAATTTCCTGGTTCAAAGCAGTGAAAACATTCTGCTTCCTATGAACAGGGATTCTGGCCCTCCCTCTTCCACTCTAGATTCACTCTAGATTTCTGATATGTAGTCCTATTAAACAAGATTTCATTGAATCCCCTCATTTGTCTGGTGCATAAATCTGATGTATGTATTTCTTCTGTGTATAAAGCAAATTAAAAGCATCTAACTAGCTAAATTTGGTTACTGAATAGCAGTTAACTTTTTCCCTCTAATGAATGGGAACAGCACTATTAATTAGAGAGGCCAAAGAATAATTTCAAAGGGACCATTTCTTTACATAATCTGGATGAGTAAATATTTTTTATTACTGGTTTTCAAGTACTTCTTTTTTTCATTACTTTTATTCTAATATTTAATATTTTATACCAAGGCAAATATGGATAATTTCTTTGTTTGTTTGGTTGGTTGGTTTTTACATAAAGTGAACCATTATAAACGTGAGACTTTAATTCTGATTTTAGTGGGTAGGTCATTTGATTGAAGAAAGTATGTATATCTTCTTTTACACTTTAAGAGCCAATAGTCTTGGGCCTTTCACCACTTTATGTTTTCAAATCCATCTAGAAAAAAATTTAAAGCACTGAGAGCTTACTGACTAAAGAGATACAACTTTGATTGAGTTTTTTGGTTTGTTTTTCTTTGGTTGGTTGGTGGGTTTGGTTTGGTTTTCATGCAAAGTTGTAGCACTTGCTATTTGAAATAAATGCATGTCTTCTAGGTCACTCAAAAATATTTAACATAATTTTCACAGTTCTTTGCTATTTTTGCTGTTCTGTGACTTACAGGCAGTTTCTGGTTGGCTGGGAGTGCATAATGCTAATGTGGTATTCCTGCTTCTTTTCAGCTGTTCTAAGAGCTGGAAAAGACCTCTGGAAAGAAAGAGGAAAAGTCATCTTCCTTTGTCTGTGACAAAGAATAAAATGAAGCAGGCATCAGAAAATTTTTAAGGAACACAAACTGTTTGTGGGAAGAGGACCAAAAGGAAAAAAAATAGTGTTAATACCTGGAAACACAAAGGAGAATAAAAGTGCCTATGTGGAGAGAGATTTGTACATTATTGTCCATATGCTTAAATTTGAGAGTCTCATAAACTCAGGAAGTTCAGTAAAATTATTCAAATATTTAAGAACTCTCATTAAATTACAGTTTTGCTATAGTTTTTGTACAATTAGTGGGATATACTTACATATAATTTATGGTATTATGAATAAAGCTTAATGGGAGATGAATTATAAAGATGAGTTAATGGACTTCTTTCCCACAGGATTAGAAATCCCACTGCATTTCTGTTAACGCCCCCTGCAAACTGAATACCACCTCATTATTATAACTGTTCATGATGCACTTGGATAACTAATACTTTCCAGTTTAATTCCAAAGACAGAGTCCTCCTCTTTCAAATTTCTCATCAGTTGGTTAATCACTAGTCTTTTGTAGTAGAATTCTAATTTCACAGAGAACAACTCCATCCATCTGAAGTGGACTAAATCCCTCTCTACATGAGCTTGCCTGCATGGTGCTTCTCTCAGACAGCTCTTCATGACTTAAAGACTCAGTCTTTAAATTTAGCTGTTTTATTCATAAAATCTTGTGATTCCCCCATGCTTCCCTTACCTAGCTCAATTAGAATTGGGTTTTTTTGCGATTCAGCATAGACACTGCTGCTTGGTGGAAAAAAACCCCCAAAACCCATAAAATATTAATATTGCAATTAATAAAGCTGTATTTCAAGTTTGAGTGCAGCTCTCCTCAAAATACTAGTTTTAGTTGCAAAGGAAAATCTTTACACCAAGCTCAGCATTGGTCAAAAAATTGGCTCTTGGAATGGAAAAGAACTTAAAATTTAAAACTAAATGTTTAAAGTTCTGTTTCCTAGCTTATATTATTAAATCATCCTTTTCCAAAATCAGTTGTATAGTTCCATCAGAGAAAATTTGTTGTGACTCAAATCCAGAACCACAGACACACAACTCTAAATGTAGTAACTCAGTCTTTAACTTCATATAGACTTTGTGTGCGTGTTGGTTCAATATTGCTTGTAGAGTGTAAGTGGGGAAAGATCCATGGAAAACAGTTTGTCTTCATGTCAAAATGATAGTACCATAATCTTCAACCCATTTGTTTCTGATGTTTGTATTCATTTCAGCCATTAAACCTTATCTTTCATTGCCCAGGGTTGTCCTCATTTTTCTTCTGTTCTTGTGTCCTGTTTAAGTGATAACTCACCAACCGCGGAACAAGGACTGAGATATGGAACCCAGGGCAGGTATTGTATAAAATTGCCATCAAAACCATGTCCTAAGGCACATCATCAGTGATTTAGAGACCATTTGCTTGTTAGATTTTGAGAATAAATCGTTGCTTCTTCATTAAACTGTTCAGTTCCTACATGTGCATTTCCAAAGTGCCAGTAGCACACTTGTCACAGCCCATCCCTGCATAGGATGCTGCATTTCTGTCGGAAAATAGTGCTAGAAAATTCCAGTGAGCAATTCCACAGTAAGGATGTTCCAAATATACTCTTACTGAGTGATCTTGATACATGAATGTCAGAAAAAAATTTTAACATAATAAATAGTCCACCCATGTCTTTATTGTCATTTTACTTATGATTCTTGCTTTTTTAAGAAAAATAATTCAATACATGATACACTGAAAAAAATACAACAATATTTTGATCACTGTTGAGGGTTAAGTTGTCTCCTTTTTTTAGGGAATTTTGTCCCATGAAATCATCCGCGGGGGAACCATCGCCCCTGCCCTGCCCAGCGGAGCCACAGCGCCCCTGCCGGCTGTGAGCGGAACTGCACCGAGGGGGAAGTGCCTGACAGCCCAGAGAAGGCTCTCGGTGGTTCTGGTTCTGTTCGGTGTCACTGCCACAGCTGGGGTTGGTTTGCCTCATATACACACTGGTAAAGAGATGTTATTCCTATTCCCCTGTCTTTGCCTGAGAGCCCCTTAATTTCACAACACTAATAAATCCAGCAGGGAGTGGTTTACTTTTTCCATCCCAAGGAAGGCTCCTGCCTTTCTTGGCAGACACCTGTCTCTCAAACTGTGACAGTCAGTCCCTCTGTTCTCTATATAACTGTCAATTAGTTTGGGTTAAATTGCTCCACTATCCTAATCAGATGAATCAAAATTAAAAGAAATGTTAGGTTTTAATCAATTTTTTGAATGCATAGATTAAATCTAAAACTAATTCAGCATCTTGGTGGGAGGAATTTAATTCATTTTGGTATTTGATCGTATTTTATTTTTCCATCAAATATTTTATGCATCCATGTTGAGGTAGAATTTAATGGTTAATAAAGCATATAACCATATAAATCAAACATAAAAATATCAGTCACATTAGAAATCACACTAGACTCTTTTATTTTCTTTAAAAATATATGATTGCATTGTTTTGACCATATTCTTCTTACAGGTAGTTTATTTTGTTATTTGTCAAGTAAAGCAGTTCACCTGCAGGTTGTAAATAATCCTTATGTTCATCCTGATTCTCCATATTGTTATCTGAGGATTTTCAACCATGTTGAGAAGTCAAAACATCTGTGAGATTTGATGATAGTCAAAACCTCTCAGAAATTAATTCATAAATATAAGAAAAAAGGATAATTCCAACATTGTGGATATGCTGGAACATAGAACAATATTTCAGAATTTTATCACATATCACTGTTGGAATTCAGGAATATTTTAGAAAATGTATGAAATGTTTTCTTGCAAAAATGTTCAATAAAAATCAATAAAGGAAGCCTCTGAAGTTCAAATGAATCAATCTGAAAATTCACAAAACTGGTAAGAATTTCAGAAAGAAATCCTCAGACTGACTTCTGCATATTTCAGTATTAGAGAAATATAAAAAGAATGTGCTACAAGTTGCACTGATATATCAGGTTAATGACTTCAAGTGGTGAAGCCCATGATGTTGTGGGAAAAAAAAAATTCTATTCATCAAAATTGCAAGATATGAGAACCTATAAAGCTCCACAAGCATACTGCACCTGAAAAACTCCTAAAATTTTCCCTCCTCACAAAAACGCTTTTGATCATTTGTACCACAAAAATATCCTCTTAGGCTACTTGAAATTGCCATGGAACTGCTGTTTAGCCAGTACTTTTTCATTTCGTTTCTTGATCCCTATTTTCTTCTCAAAAAAAAATCATGTCTTCATGCAAATAGCAAAAAATACAACTCTTCAATAACTTTTAAACTTATTAAAGGGTTCTTGCAAAATACTAACCCATATCTGTTGTAGAAATACAGGAATATGGAATAGGACATATCCCCTGTTTAGTGTTCTCCTTAGAGAATATATTTAACTTTTCCAAAACTATATTATCATTCATTATTTAGATCTATACACTCTTCTTACCAATTAAATAAGAAAGTTTTTATGACATTTTGCTAAACTCTTGGCCTCAAAGGCATGCTGTGGCAGTAAATTCCAAAGCCTGAAATCGCACTCTGTGAAAAGTATTTCTTTTCATCCTGACTTCCCATTTTTCAGTCTCACTAAGTGATTCCTTGTTCCTTTGTTGAAAAGAGAACTAGAGTTTCTCTCTTATCATCTCTTTACCAATTATCATTTTATATGCTTTTGTCATGAACCTTCTTACTCCTTCCCTTTCTGAGGCAAGTAATCCAAATCCATTAAGCCATTCTTTCAAAAAGAAACTTTCCAAGGCTGGTAATAATAGTTGTTGCCAGTCACTGACGTTTTTTCACAGGTTCTTTTTAATTTTATTTTTTTTCTGATAAGATGAGGGATAGTCTATGGTATCTCATCTAAAATCAAATTTATATAGCATGTTTTCTGTGGACAGCTGTAGTTATTTCTGGCATGTTTACTTTTTGAAAATATTTTACTAAGCAGAGGTTTTCATTTAAATACTACAGCTTGAAAAAATACCATCATTTAGAATCCAGAAATTTTTGTACCTTCATAGTTTTCCTTGAGTGTGAAGTACTTAGAGTTTATCAATAATGAATGTCATGTGGCATTAAATTATATGGAACCTGTAAATTCCTCACACTCTTTCTCAGAGTAAATTATTAATGGGTCATACTTGGTTCATTCAGCAAAATATTATGAATTTGGTAGAACTTAGGTGTTCCACTCTTTCCTTTAGCATATTTTGACAGTTTCTTTGACTCCTGGTAAGATATGTTACCGGGGAATCTGTCAGAAAGCAGCTGGATGCAATTTTTCTCCAATTTATTTGAAGGTGTGAACTGAAGCAGCTAAGATGTAGCAGGAAATTTCTTTAACAGACTTTATGTCACATAAAATATTTTAATTACTAATACACAGCCTTATCTGGATTTTTTACAATCACTGGTACAATGGCTTAAGGCAAAATTTAGTTGTCACTGGTTTATCCTACCCTGGGCCTGCTTCTTCAAAATTTCAGTTTTCCAGAAAAATCTTACTTAACAAGTGGTGCCAGGAGAGATGTCTATGGGTTGATGTTTCTGCTGTTAAAAGAATTGCTGAAAGAAAGAAAACAAGAGAAGTGTTTACTTGTCAAACACATGCAATGTTAGTCTGTTATGTTATGTTATTTGTACAGGTGTGGGTAACTGCGGTAACTCTGCCTCCTCCAAAACACAAATTTTCTTTCTCCTTCAGGGACATGCCCATCCCAGAGAGGGGCTCAGGAGCTGCCCTGGCTGCCAGACCCTGCCCTCTCATCCCTGGAATCCCCAGGCCCTGCAGCCCCTGGCTGCCATTCTGCAAGCATAAACTCCAGAAACTCAGCACTGAGCCCAAAAGCCTCAATTTCATTACACTGGGAATGTTTGAGTTTGTTTGGGTGTTTTTAAGTAGAGGCAACTGCTGGCCCGGTGTCACACTGTGTGCAGCAGCTCACAGCCTCAGGCAACCGAAATGCTGACACTTTGACAGACAGCCTGGGAAATGAATGTTGATCTTGGGAAGTGAGGGGGAGGACTGTGAACTGTGGCTCACATCCCAGAAGTAAACCTTCCCCAAGTGGGAATAGCACCTGAAACCCCCAGTGCTGCCCTGTTGATGGCTATTGGTGACTCCAACCTGCAGGACGGACCCTGCAGGGTCTTCAAATATTGCAAATTACAGCAGCAGTGTTGTCTCTCCCTGAGGTCGATTTTCTAATACTTCACTACAGAGATACTTGCAGCACTGGTGATTTCAGTCAAAGATTTCCAATACCAGCTGAACAGGATCACAGTTTAGAGGGTTGTTTTGGTTTTTGTGGTTTTTTTGTAGGCAGAATTGACAGGATACAATGGGGAAAAATATGACTTACATGAACCTTCTCTGCAAGCTTCCATTTGTATAAGAAAAAGAAATATTTTAATTCTTCTGATATCACCAGAGGAAGGTGTAAGGAATAAAATTATAACATGAAAACTTAGTTCAGGAAACCTGTAGCTTTGAGTGGTAGTTAGCTGAGAGATTTTTAAATGTATTTTTCCTTTCTATTGCCACTAATTCTTTTGAAACAAAATCAATCCTTCTATAAGTTAGCTCCTCTCTGTGTTTTTCTTGGGCAGTTGGACTTTGCCTCATAGGATAGAGAGGCCAGAACAGTACTTTTTTTAGGGTTTCAAGGCAGTAACGGTTGCCTGAATTGTAAATCAGAGAAATCCAAGGGGACTTTCAATTTGCAATGGACTTCAAGGAGTTCAAAACTGCCCAGGATCTCCCACAGGGCCTGCAGTCAAGCCATTTCTCTTATTTCTGGCATGCTCAGGAGATGCATATTAACTTCACGTAGCCTGTACACCGTCCTTGTATCACACATGCAGCTTTCAGGATTTTGGCTGTAGCATTTGTACTTGAAATAAGATACACTGGTATTAATAATTCTTTGTCAACTGAAATCTGAGAAGAATAGTCAATGCTCTGTAGAGAAACTATATTGTGTTTTCTGTGTGTTAGTGAACGTGAATCACTGTCTGACTCCTTCACAGGAGGATTACATCTAAAAGAAGGCAGAATCGTAGAAGTTGCATCTTCCACATCCAAATTCTCAGTTTTATTATAACTTACTTCAGATCAGCTGAAGTCCAGGTTACATGAACTCCAATCAGTTTTCTCCCTAAGCTTCAGTTCCAAACCCTTTGTTTGCCTCCTCTGAGGTGACATTTACTTGACAAGAGCTTGGTCAATGTCAGGGCCCTTGGGGCAATATTAGGGTTTATGTTCCTGACCAGCCTCATCTGGGACTCCCCTAACCCCCCTCCCCACGTGCCCAGGGGCTCTATTTAAGCTCTGCCTGGGGTGTTGGTTCCTTCTTTGGATGTAGTAGTAGTAGTTGTATTTAGTTTTGTTCTTGCTCAGCCTGAGCTTCCTGCAGCTGACTTCATAGCTCAACTTGCTTTATGATCCCTGGATGTTTGGACCTGTTTTCACTAATCTTGCTCTGGTACTCAGCATCTGTGGTGGAGGGGTCACCTTGACTTCTGGCTCGTATTCCACCTTCTGTAGCATCCTGTCTTATTGCTCCACAACAACCAGTACATGAAAGTAATTTATTTCCACTGCAACACTTTTTGAAGAAAAATGTTTGGGGCACATGCCCAATCATTCCTCACAGCATTGCCCTAACTCTCAGGGTGTTACCTCTTGCCACCAAAGCTATGGCTGTTACAAGAATCCAGAGGGATGTAGGGAGATGAGTGTGTTGCTTGCCTGGAAGGGCTGCTCTCCATCAGCTCATGGGTTGCCTGCATGGCAGTGGTCTGGGAAGGAGAACATAGAAGAGTCATAAAACCAGTGTTGTGTCATAAAAACAATTGGTTTAGGGATAGCTTTGTTGGGTTACTCTTTGCTGTCATATTTTATTCCCAAAATCTCATTGTTCACTAAGATTTCTCACTGCAGCTCTGGAAAGAAGTTTAAATCAAGAGCCTATAAACTTTTGGTGTAGAGCTTATCAGAGTGTGCATTTTGCAGAAGCAGAGTAGGAATTCTGTGTTGAAATGGTGATCTGTGACTGTTGGTCAGCTGCTGTGTAATTCCACACTGATGAAAGAAATGCTGACTATTGCTAGCAAATAAATTTTCCTAGAAAAACTAATAAAGGAGAAACTTCTGACCTTTAAGTATTTGCCTCTGAAAGTTTGAAACAGGTGATCCAGGAAAACACCAGATAGTAATTTTTCAAGAGATGGGGTTTTTTTCCACAAATAAAAGTCTTCCTGAATAGGATAAAATATTTCAGTCTGTCAGTGAGAGATAAAAGAGCTTGAATGTTAAATAATAAAAAATTCATTCTCTGTTCTGTTGTAATATAATCATGGCATATGATAAAATTACAAAAAGACTTTTGACCTTTTGTTATTTAGTCTGATATTCTTAAACAATTAATTATGAAGGAAACAACAAACTGGAGGAAAGAATTAAAGATGCTAATAAATAAATCTATTTGGAAGTTTACTATTTTCTGTGCGTAGAATTTGGAGACAACAAAACCTTACTAGGTAGTCTTTAAAATTTACTTTCTAAGCAGGCTTGACAGTGCATTGGTTTATGACCATCTATGTCAGTTTGTAGACATGTTGTACAATTTTTGAATACTGTTCATAATGAATATCTATCAAATTACCCTTCCACATAAATCCAGAGTTTTTTAAGTCATTGGAAAGACTGTAAAACCTGCCATGTAATAGGGAGCTAGAAGCAGAAGAGCTTGTTTTCGAAAGTGTCGATTTTTCCCAAGGTAATCAGAAGAAATGGTACAGGAAATTTTTGTTCCCAGAGGTTCCAGCTAGCAGGTTCTCAGTACAGCTGGCTTGTCTGAAATAACTACAGTATTATTTCAGTGATTAATGAGAAATTGCTCAAAATCTCAATCTCATGCCTGGTATTCTGAACATCTTGAAGTCAAAATATCAGGTTTATCAGACATTTTGGACCTACCTCATTCTGCTTATATAAATCCTGAGCCATTGAGAAGGAAATTAATTTTGTTTCTGACTGTCACAATATTGTCTCTTTTCAGGATAATACTTTATAAAAATACTTTGTGAAATTATCACTCTTCTGGGTTTGTCTGTAAGCTGAAAATTGTAGGTGTCTATAACAGATTTCCATCCATTCACATTTGTTATCTCCAGAACAGGATTCTCTTCTTATGGCATTTTACCTATGTGACCCAAAGTTATAGAATAAAACTTAGAGTGGTTTCCCATGCAATACAATTTAATGGTCTTAGGCATGGGAGATGTGGTTCCTATTTTTGTTTTCATTCTGATGTGACTTGGTCCAAATCTCCCCAATTTCTATTTTATATTTAAAAGTGTAAATAAGGATGTTGACCTCTACACTCCTCTTTTGAATAAAAAAAAAATCTGGGAAATACTTTGTTGAGGACAGGAACAGATGTTTTGAGTGGTTTTTATTGCTGGACCATCTGCAGTAAGAGTTGGCTGACCAGAAGAAGTCATCTTAGTTTTCATTTAGGATGTTAAGCCTCAACTTGTGAGCTTATAAAGCTGAATGGAGTTATAGTTTGTCTTATGGGTATTAGGCACAAAAGTTTTAAGTTATAATAAGTTATTGCATTTCTGCTGTAAATGGTTTTTCCTATATAACATTCTTAAGAAACATCACTTTAAGCGTGCTGAATGCTGAAATATTTTTCTATTTGATTATTTGACCCAGGGATTTTGCTACTGAAACATGTTCATTGTTTTCAGTAATTGGACTAGACTGTCATGTGCACAAAACTTGAGTTCTCCATCTCCTTCCTGAATGGAATTTCTCCCAAGTCAATGTTCTCTGTATTGTTATTCATGTTTTTCCCTTTGAGTATCTATGCTTAATGAAATAAGAAATGTTTCCCCAGTGTGAAGCAGATGAGGAGTTATTTTAAATGCATAGGAAGATCCTTTCTTTTACAGAAAGATCACCAGAGGATTGAAGTTGAGAAGAGGCATATGGTGTTTGTTTCAGTACTCAGTGTTTTGAGCAAGTAGATTATCCCAGCAAAAGCAAATATCCAAGTATGTGGAATCATCCAGAAATAGAGATCTTTAAAGAGGAGAAGAAAAATCTTCAGGCTAGTTCTGGAAAGGCATTTTTTGCAAAAGCAGTTGCCCTAGTGATTCATGTAAGCTAATAATAGCTGAGATTCCTTCCACAAGGGGGAGATGTGTGGCATGGTATGTTTATTCAGTATTTGTTCCTGTGGTTTAATACATTCATCATTGCATCTAAGTCCAAATATTGATCTCATAACTTTTTATGGGTTTATTTTTACTGTCAGTGAAACTTTGAGGGATTTTCAAGCATTAAAACTATGTTTTTTATTATTCTAGATGCTTATGAAGATGTTTGTTTCTGTTAAGACAAAAAAAAGCCAAAATTGTCAGGAGCTGTACAGTTTGGTTAGTATGTGTTGTGTAACTCTTCTTTGGTAATAACTGGTACCAGTGACACAAAGCTCACCTGAAATTTCAGGAGCTTGATCATGCTTGATTTTCATGATTCTTTACCTTAGTGAAAGATCATATATCTCTTTATGACACATTGACTATCTGCCTTAGAAAAATTTCATCCTGAGTCATAAAACTCGCCAAAATCTCAACTAATATGAATAATTTACATTGATAGGCAGTGTTACAAAATCCTAATATTAGCCGTTTAATTTGCTCTGTCTACATTGAATTCAGCAATGCATTTACTTTTCCAGTTAAAATTACACTGAATTCAGCAAAGCATCTACTTTTCCAGTTAAAAATTAGTTAGCATTATGCCTGCACCTTTTTTCAGAAAATTACAGCACATTTTCCTGCAGAAATGTCTCATTGACTCATACATATACGTGTGTGTACATACATCCACACTAGTCTTGGAAATATGTATGTAGGGTTTTATAAAACAAACACTGCAACATACTTAAAGTATTCATCAAATGATGCTTCCAGTTATAAACTATCAAACAGAAAGTCATTAAACTATCAAACATGTCATTAAATGTCTGACTAGAATCTGCAATGTGTCTCTACATGAGTTGAAGTGCTAGAGATCCAATTACAAGCTCTTGAATATGAAAAGAAAATGTCCATTAAAAACAGATGCTATTCTGACTTTGGAAGGCCTCATGAAACACTTATTGTTGCTGTTATGGAACAGGTTGCCCAGAGAAGTTATGGCTGCCCCATGCCTGGAAATGCTCAAGGCTGGGTTAGACTGGGCTCAGAACAACCTGGTCTAGTGAAAGGTGTCTCTGCCCATGGCAGGGAAGGTGGAATGACAGGATCTTTAAGGTACCTTCCAATCCAAAGCACTCTGACTATATGATTAATTAAAAAATAATGCATTGTTGTCTGTAAATATCAATATTAATAAAAACTCCTTTTGCAAAGTTAGGTAAAATATCTTCAGCTGTAAGATTCTCTGGTGGTTTGTGTTTATTTTGTCCATATTTTAGATATAGTGGCATAGCAGACAGAAATGAACCTATGTATCTAACCAAGGGCTGGTAATGGTTTATTACCAGCAGGCATGTTTCTGCTATGTTCTTCACAATCTTTTCTTCTTTGCAGAGCACAGTGGCCAAGAGATAATTTTAGATATATTATTTAGCTGATTTGCTGGAGGTAAGGGATTTTCAGTAAAGTTTAGATTGTCCCTAGTTTTATTTCCTTGAGGGTAGTGTTTTTTTGGCCTGTGGCTCCTGTGCAATATTATTAATGTATTTAAACACTGCTGCTGATATTGGAAGTGAGAGGTTTATTTTTTGTTTTGAAATGCTTGTCCATTTCCCATCCTATCTTTAGAAATAGGATGAAACAGCACAGTGTGTTTCTATGTGAATGATTTCTGTACTATAGAAAACGTTGTCTCTGAAGTTACTGTGAAAAATGACTGTGCTGATATATGATTTTAGTTTTAATTAAAAGTTTGAGCTGCTTACTAGAGAATTAATAAATTTTCAAGATGAACTGAATAAATAATCTCTTTTTGTTTAAAATCTGAACAAGATGTGGAATATGTAGGCCCTAGAACTTTCTATCACTTCTGTATTGAATCTCCTACTGAAAACCACCTGCTGCTGCCCCCGTGAGTGCAATAGGCTGTGGAAAGCAGCACAAAAAATTTGGACTTGATATGTTTGCCTTGGTGAGCTGCCTGAGTTAAGGATAAGCTGAAGGCTGCAGAAAGTACCTGTGCTGCTGACAGGTGGATATGGTGTGGTTTTCCAACCCTAGTATCTTTTCAGAATAATGGCAGAGTGACAGGGATGGCAACAGTGACAATAAAAAGTGTGAGCAGCAGACAGAATAAAACACTTTTATTAAAACACAAAAATTGCTCGGAAAATGGTTCTGTAGAAACAAGGTGTGGCATTCCATGGTCATATTTGCCATGAGAACGTTGCTGAGAGAAAAATGTTTTTGCAAATCAAGGAACTGCTTCATTTTTTGGAGAGATGATTTGATGGCTTTACTCTAATTAAGTCTAAACAAGCCCAAGTCCTGTAAAGAAGGTAATTTTTCTTACATGTGCTGAAGAATCGTGCAGGTAATATATCTGCAATGCACCTAACTCTGTATTAGTGCATAGACTATGTATGTGTAGGAATGTGTGCTTTTAATCACATCACTGCAGTACTACTCTGTACTCATACAAGTAATATAGATCATCTAATTTTCTATCTTTCTTGTATTTACTTAAGATCACAGAAGACTGAATTTTTCTCTTTTTTAATTAAGCAAGTGCATCACCGAATATGGTAGAATATCTCATGTGATTTTTTTTTCCCTACAGTTATATTGTTCCTTTTCGTTCCCTGCCAAATTTTGTGAGATTTTGTTTGCACTGTTTCATCCTAAGTAATCTGAATGATAAATTGCACTCCTAATTTAAAGTCTTAACCCTATTTCATGAGTCTGCCAAGTATATCTATCCCTTTCCTGTTGACAGCTTATTTTAAGGAGCACTTGAGTAATTTACTTCTGTGAATAATTGCTAATCAAAATTTTCATGGGTTTCAGAGACTGATGAAAAAGTTTGGATTATTTTTCTTTGTGTTTTTTTCTTACCTCCAAACAGTATATACCGCCAGATGTTTCAATAAACTGATATCAAATACATTTTAATAATTATTTCAAAGATTCGTGCATATATATTGGTAGATATTTACTCACTGATTCTTAGACTTCAGCTTAGTGATACATTCTTTTGAATCTCTTATGAAACACAAGTAGTGCAGTAGAAGTCAATTCAGAAACTTGTATTAGAAAAATATAATATGAACATATGGTTTGGGATTTTACTGTTGTAATCCCAGAAGTGGAACATTAAGCAGAAATCTTTTTTGCTCAGAAATTCACAAACTCCAGTTTACTATTTACAGCTGTAAGCCAAAATGGATGTCACTCAGTTCACATACAACTATTTGACACAGCCCAAACTGTATTTACTAGAAAAAATGCTCTCTTTTGAATGCAGGTGAGAAATTCAGGTATAAAGTAGCACTTCACGAGCCAAAGCCTGTCAAAACACTAAATATTTTGTGTTGCATCTTGGCCTTTTTTGCATTTTCCCCACGCACTTCTTTTCCATTAGAAAATTCTACAGTGAATGTAAATGTTACCAATTAGGTAAAAAAACCCTTGTCAACCTCCTTATGTAAGAAACTTGGTGATAATTTGAGGTTGCGGTAAAAGTCAAATATTAATTTCCAGGGTTTACCTTCAATGAGGCTAATAAATAGATGTTTTTATAAAACTTTTAAAAACTTTTGTTACCTAAAGATATATTCCCCAAATTTTTTGGTTACAAAGTATTACAGTAGGAAGAAAATTGAAGCACAGAAATATAATGATATGTGGCAAATATGATGGGAAATAAATCCAGGAATACCAGATTTTATGCAAAGCTTTCAGACTTTTGCTTAGGACTCAAAGAAACATTATTCAAAATGGTGTCATGCCATATATTACACTTCTAAAACTGTCATCTGAAGAGAAGTTTCTTCACATGTGTCCTGCCTTCCATGTGGATCATTAGTGTATAAAAGAACAAGAGTGTGTCAGTGAGTCAGGCAGAGGAGGGATGGTGGCAATAACTCAGTACAGCAATGCAAATTCATTTTTCAATCTAGAAACAAGCCAGAAAGACAGAGACTGTTGAATTATCCCAAGCCAACATTTCACAGTACACCACACACCTGAGGGACCAGACGAACACTTTGGACAATAATTCATCTTGCAGCACTTCTTGTCTGACAAAACACCATTAGAAAAAGCATAAAATCATGTCCAGTGGAAAAGGGAAGAAACAAAATGCCTATGACCTTGATCTTTCATACATATGCTGGCATTTAAATTTATAATATTCTGTGAGCCTCTCCCCTGAGATCACCGAGACCACTTCCTTCACTAAAATTTGGGGTGGATGAGTTAGGCAGGCTTGTATGTTGTTGTCACTTCTCACAGCCAGTGAAACTAATCTTCTGAATGAGCCTTTGCAGGGTAAAGGTCTTGACCTCCCTATCCCTCGAGGCAGGAACCTTTCTTTATGATCTATATCCAGCACCTAGCTATGTACAGCAGAGCTGAAACTGCAGCTGAGGCTTTAATGCTTATGCATTAGGATGAACACTGATGTGCATGTGAAATGAATAATGCTATTAAGATATGCATGAAGGTAGAAGGACAATTTAATTTTCAAATAGCTTGCAGTATTTTAGAACTTTTTTTCTGTGCCAACATTTAAGTTAAAATTTCTGCAGAACTGCTTCAGCAGAGATGATACTGCTAAGAGACCAATAAAGCCCAGGTACAGCTTCCTCTATGTCTGATTTAAGCCAGGTTTTAATTCCCCAGAACAGGGAATTATTTTTTTTTAATTCACATTTTAAGCTTAAATCCAATATTATTGTTATAGATCAAAGGTCAAGAATTTCTTTTAAGGCAAGGTATATCTGCAGCTGTTAAAATCTGTTTGTCTCAAAATAAAAGATGAAGATTAGTGCTTGGTAAAATTTGATTTCGAAAGACAATTGGTGGACAAGTTTCAATAGCAGGGTGCTAATGGCCATGATACCTTCTTGCCAAGGCATCTTGTCAAAATGAACATAAGAACCACTTTCTACAACCTTTACTAGTTTTGAAAAGCTCCCATAATATTGAAAAGCTCCTTATAATATTTGGCCACAGATCAATGAACACATTCAAGATCTCAAAAAAAGGTTATATACCAAGTGAAGTGCATGACATTTATCTCTGCCACAGACAATGTTTGATTGCCCAGAACATCAATGAAAATGTTAAATAGTGAGAAACCCTGTGTCAATCCTTTTGAAATCTGTGTAGAAGCTGTCCTGTCACCCCACTCAATCACACTGGAGAATTAGTTATTTGGTGGTTTGTAGTTTGTGTCTTCCATCAATGCTGTATCTTTCTATATTTTTGCATGAACAAATACTGGGTATTACTACATCAAATGCAGAAGCTCACATATACATATTTTTATATATAGGCTTTAAAAAAAAATCTCCCCAAACATGGAAGGGTGAAATCAGAATTATTTTGCTGTAAGTATTTCTTTTGAAAATCGCTCAGCCTCTATGGATTAATTGCATCATCTTATTTCTTTGTTGTAAAAGTTGGCACAATATTAACACTCATTAAGTGATTTAGGTTTCAACAGTTTCTCAATATTTATTTTACAATCTTCATAATATCAGATATCCTCAGCTGTTGGAGTTATTCTCCATTTGTTTTGTTAATGTTTATCCATATCATAAGCTTCATAGCTGTCTTCAATTAAAAATATTTTCTGAGCTTGTGGAATGAGAGTATAACAGACCTACATCCAAATACAGAAAGCATTTGCTTAGCACTTGTTTCTCCTGTGTTATTTTTGGCAGTTTTATTATTCTCATTTTGGTGGAAGTTTGCATCATTGCTATATTTTTCCTATACTTAAATCCCTGACTGGCCCAAGACCAAGTGGCAGAACTTTTTCCTCGATATTTTTAATTTTTAATTAATTTGGACACTTCATTGCTCATAGTTCATACAATTGAGGACATTTTTTTACCATTAGCTAAGAGTTTGCTAATTTTTCATTTCCAGTTGCTGTTGTCTGAGTTAGGGAAAAGGTCTGGAAAAAGCTGCTCTTAATTTTGTCTATATAATCATGATTTTATAGTTATACAAGAAGTTTCTTTGTAAGAAGTGAGTACAAAGGTCAAAGCCCCTATCCAACACAGACAATTAGGTTAAAAATAAAACCAAAGGAAAGCAAGATATAGTAATTCATTACTAATTCAATATCAGCAAAGAAAAATATTCTTTTGAATCCTGGGATATGGATATGCAATTACATATATATGAATTGTGTTATATCAAATGTATCTAGTGAATTTTGACATTTTGCATTGAATAAAATATTAACAAGTCAAGTTTGTTATTTATGAATTACCTGAATCAATGAGTAAAATATTTATTCAAAATTATTCTACCATCAGACTCTCTTCATAAACAGTTGAATAAATTATATATGAATGTTTTACATCTTTCCAATGCTACTTAGTAAAATTCTTCCTGTATTACTTAGGAGTAATGCAACATGAGTATAAATTTACATACTGGTATTTAAGTTTGCCAAAGCTTTGAGTTTCCATAAACATGCTAAGTTAAGGCAGAGAGTGCTCTCTATTCTCTGTATTTGACATCAATGATATGAAGATTTAGTAACTTTTTCTATTCTACATCAAGATAGAAATCTTAAAAATGTGAAAAAAACAGCAGCAGATCCTGCAATATAACTAGATATGCAGGAACACCCACAGATGATATGGAAATAGTAATTTTATGCCTTGATGTTAGCCAGAAATTCTAACTTTTGTTGAAGTCTTTGTCAAAACTGACATATGCTTGTGGAAATTCAAGTCTTTAACAAATTAGGTCTTGTCAATACTTATAGAAATAATACCTTAGGTTTCAGTGATTTACAACAGGAGTCAATTTTGGTAGTCAGTGTTTTGGTAGAGTGCAAGCATGTAAAGTGAATGAAAGCAGAATGATACAGCAGGAAAGATTTTGAAGGAAGTGATCATTATAAAATGACATGGTGACAGGGGAGGTGCCACTAAAAATCCTTCATTGGTCATGCAGGGAGAGGTGTCATCTTCTACAGCTTCTGGATTTTGCATTGTCATTAGAAAGTTATTGGTAGAAATTATTATTTATTTGTTTTGCATTTCTGCCTTGTTTTTTTGTTAGAGTGACTGGGACACTTGCTGAAATAAAAAAAAAAAAAAAAAAAAAAAAAAAAAAAAAAAAAACACCCCAAAAAAAAAAAAAAAAAAGAAGCCAAACACAGTCCTCCAGAAAAGAAAAAAAAAACCAAACCCAAGAAGCAGTTACTTAGTGCAAGGATGAGGAAGATGATTACAGTTTTGCTGTGTCCTACTACATACTAGTCTAGCAAATATAATCATAGCTCTCTCTCTCTCTAGCAAAATGGCCCATTTCCATATTATCACTGTGCATACATTTCTTCATTTGTGGGACTATATAAGACAATTTAAACAATTCTTAGATCAAAATGTTGGCAATTTATCCATTCAGAAAGGACTCTCCTAAAGACAAAGGTCCAGATTTTTACAGATCAAAGTGTACTGACTCATATAAACCTCTCCTAAGCCATGCCACAGATGTTTAATACTGAATTTGTCCTTTCCAAATGCCAGCCAATCATCGGCATCCATAGGAGGAAATATCTCTGTCCACTGCCCACGTTCATTGAATGGCAAAGACACCCACAGCCTGGTTTGGATTAGTGCCCCTTGAGATATCTCATGTGTTTAGAAGGGATCTACTCCACAGAAACAATGCTTGGAAGGTGCTACAGAAATTATTTGTTGATATGCAGAGGAAATTGTTTTGCAGCTCCCAGGAAAGGCAGGTCTAATAAGGTGTTCAAGCAGAAAAACATGGGATCCCTGTTAAAACGTGTTCTACAAACTGACATTTTGTTTTCCTTCTTCAATCCAAAACACAGGAATCCTCAGAAATCTTGACTATCCACCTGAAAAGAATTTCATTTGTCACACCTTTTATGGTGGAGTCTGTGAGCTAAAGGCTAGATACACTCCACTGTCCAGTATCTGGGTGGATCCAGTATTTCAGCTTTGCCAACAAACTGAAAGGCCATTTATTTGCAAAGTCCTTGGAGGAACTCAAATAGACAAAATTTAACTTTAATCTTTTGGAAGAAGTCTACTTTGCTGCAAGCAAACACACCTTTTTTTTCTCTTGAAACTGTATTTAAGTCATGAAGCACAAGCCCAGTGGTCTCTATGGAATTTCAGTAAAACTCTGGAGTTTCTCAGGGGGTGTGTGACTCTGTGGGTGAGAAGTGGCTCTGTTGTTACTGTAACTCTGATGTTTAGGCAGGATATGGGGAAGGTGCATGGTTCTCAGTCCAAGCCTCAGCATGAAGGTGTTCAAATTTATTGATAGAGGCAAAGAGGAAGCTAAGCATGGAAAAGAGGTTCAAAGAACAAAAAATACAATAGCTATTTGTGGCATTCAGTGGACAGAAAATGTCAACACTGCAGAGCATACTTCCCATGGGTCTTATCTGCAGCCCATTAATTTGATAGGAAACTCCAATGCACTCCGCATCTGGTTCTGGATCAGCACGTTGCACCTCGCAGTCATTTAATGTGTTCACTTTCATTAAAGTTCAGTAAAATCTAAACCTTCTTCTATTCCTGGTTTGTTTTTTCTGAAGCACACTACATGCAACACTTAAACAGCATTAGTTTTAATGTTACTGCAGGCTTTTTTAGTCCTAAATCTCTTAAAGAAACATCAGCTATAGCTTAGCACTATAGACTTGCAATATCACCCTTTATATAAATATACTTTGCATAAAACTTTCACATTTTTCTCATTAAGTAAGGACAAAAACCCTCATGTTTAAGGTGTTTAAGGGCTTTCTTTTTTTACCTTTTTTTTTTCTCTACAGTTCTCTTTTACATCCTCTACCTATAGCAGAGTTTAAATTTTTTTCCTGTCTTACTGACAGGATCCTTAGTGCCTTGAAGGCACAGTTTTCTGGAATTATGCAGAGCTGCACTGTCATTGGGAAGCTCCTAAAAAGTGTTTCCTCTCACTTCCAGGTAGATACAGTCACTGATATGTAGTCTGCAGACTTCATTACCTGCTTTTTGGGGCTAATTTCTTCAAAGGTTTTGGAAGGCTAAGAATTAAACTCCTGACTCATCCCTAAACGGAGTATAAAATAATTGCTGTTTTATGGAAGTAAAGGTGCTATGACCTCTATGGTTAAACCTGAAATAACACAGGATATCCAAACTCATTTATTGTTTGCTAAATTCCCTGGCAGTTGCTGGTATCTGTTTACAGTGAAAATTT
Organism: Notiomystis cincta; assembly: GCA_013398075.1. Taxonomy (NCBI): domain Eukaryota; kingdom Metazoa; phylum Chordata; class Aves; order Passeriformes; family Notiomystidae; genus Notiomystis; species Notiomystis cincta. The sequence goes on along the minus strand of VZRX01013348.1, from coordinate 343,284 downwards.
TATTAGCACACCTTTCCAGGAATGAGGTCAAACAACAGAATTCAGCAGAGGGAGCATATTTTTGGAATATCAGTGTGAACTGGGATCTGGCAGTATTTAGAGTATACTGTGGCATATATTTATAGTAATTGGAAAGAGGAATTTTAAACCTTGACTATCAGTGGAAAGATTATGACTTGGTGGTGAAAAAATATATCCACAAAACACTTTGATCTGACAAAATGTTGCTGTTAACCCAGCAACGTGGTGTTGTTGCTGCCAATACCAGGCTGTTAGTTTTGTACTGATTTTTTCAAGGCTTCAGGACTGATGCCTCTCAGATTTGCTTTCTCAGAACTTCTCTGCAGATCTGAGTGGATGTGATGTTAAATCAGCTCTCTATTGCTCTTAGGAGAGCATCTAGATGGAGCTCGCCATCAATGGTGTTGAGTATAGATTTTGGGATATCTGAGTGTTCTCTAGAGTCTACTATGTTTTGATTTTTTATCACTTGAATAAAAAATGCTAGCAATTTCAATTCAATTTTTGGATAAAATGTATAGTTGCCATTGTTTTAATGTGAAAAAAATACTCTTTTTTTTCCCCTGAGAAGCAAGCTATTGCATGCAAACTTGCATTTGCAGTTGTTATGGAGGAGAACTTGAGGATTTGAATAATTGCTTCATTTATAAGTGCACAAAGTGACATTAAAATATATTTACAATAGAAAACTGTTTACATTCTCAGGAGTTTTGGTACATAACACAAGGAAACTTTCAGCTTTTCAGGCACTTAGACTTTCCAAAAAATACAATGATCAGAGATGAAATGTATATTTTTGAGACACATCTATTTATGTAGACCAAACACATTTGTTCTTAGTGTAGCTTTTGTTAAATCAGATTTATGGAATCTTCATTCTGATAAACAGAAATTACGTGCCAAAAGTTTGTGCAGTTAAAATTAACCCCAGGTAAAATGTACTAGGAGTATAGTTGATCAAAAATAAAAATATAAGGCAGAATACATTTGAAAACGTTTTCAACTACAGTCAAGTTTCTTTATATTTTCTTCCAGTGCTAAGCAAAAAAGAGCCATAAAGCATTGATTATGGCACCACTTCTAAAATTCAAATATATGCTAGAAGACAGTCTTATGTTCAAATTACCCCTAGTGGTAGTACATTAATGTGAAATTATTAGTATTTTAATGTCTGGTGGTTGTCAGAAATATTTGCATAAATAACAAATGCTCCATAAGCTAAGGGAATCAAAAGAGTGTCAAAGGAACTTGCATGTTTTCTAACAGTCTTCTGATACTGTGTTCAGTAGGCTGTGGTTAGTTATTCCTTTTTCTTTTTGCTGAAGCAAACATAAAACATTCTGCAGCTTTTCTCTCTTCAGTGATCTGCTCCCAAAAGAAAATGAAAGGCTGAATTTCAGGCACATTTTCTGTTTGATTCATTCTTTAAACAGCTGTAAGATACACAACCTTTCTTTGTACCTCAACTTTTACTCTAATTCCTGTTTGAAAATGCCTTAATCATAGTCCCTTCTTCTGTGGTTTTGTGCTCAACTACAAAGGAAAGAAAGTATGAGCTAAAATGTTCTATTTTTCATGCATGCACCCAGTTGTTTCTAGTTGCAGACTGGTTCAAATCAAGAATTTCATTCATACTTGGTTAGAAGTTAATGCACACAGCCTGCCTTCCCTCTCAAGGTGTTTCTGAAGCAGGGCTTTCTGTCCTTAACACAATCTTTGTTTGTACTTAATTCCTCCCGCTGTCACAAAGATCGGTTGATATGACTTTGCTGTGCTTCTTGTTGTTATTGAGACTGGAAGGATTAAGGCACATCTTGAGCAGTTTTGCTGCTCCTGTCTCCTTTTAGAGAGAAAAAGCTTTTTTTAATGATTATTCAATTAGTTCATGGGGTTTGTGATCTTAAGCCTAGGGCTTTTTTTGGGGAAGCTGTCTCAAAACTCTAGACAGGTTTGCTTCAAAACCATTACAGACAGTTTTTCCTCAGTCTGTGACAGACTTGTGAAAAAGGAAGGAACACTTTTGTCCCTTTATGATGTGTCTCTAATTTTCCTCTTTCCATGTACTGTTGAAGTCAATAAGCAATTGATTATGCATTTGTGGGTTGCTCCTTGGGAAAATCCAGTCCTTTTCAGTAAGTCCTGCAATTCTGTAGTGTTTTTATGCAGGAAAACACAGTTAGTTATAGGATATGTCGATGGTTAGGCAATTTGTGAATCTCCTTTGCCTTGCCAATGATCTGATCACAAGTCTTGTTGAAGTATAGGATTTAAGTTATAATTTCTTGTAGGTAGTAACATCAGCTTACCTGTTATTTATTTAGTGCAGAGTGCACTTCCATGGTTTTTTTCCATGAAGGGCATTTCCTTTCAAGTATGTATTTACATGCTTGCTTGGCATGAAGATAAGTTTAAAATGAGCATATTCCCATCCTGGTTAAAGAGTGGTAACGTTAGACCAAGTACGTAGTTTTAAATTTTAACTCCCAGAGCCATGCACTAGTGTACTGAAGTCATTGCTGATGCCTCTGTTAGCATGCATAACATTTCTTCTTATTTTTTTTTTCCTTCTATCAATGGGAAATACTTATTTCCTATTTCAAGCAGTGCTACTTCAACAGGAGTGTTGTTTTATGCAGTAGATTATCTTGCTCCGATGTATTAGAAATACAGTTCCTGACATCTCACTTCTGGTAAACTGTCTGTATTTCTGCAGATTAGAGAGAATAATTCATTACTGGGACAGTCCTAAATACAACACTTCTTTTTTGTTCTTTTCTAATGGGAGGGGAAAATAAAGTCCCTTTAGAGTATGGATGTTGAAAAAAAATCTGGTTTTTCTCATGACAAAATCCCAAACTTCGAAGAAATGGGGCCTCCAGCCCCCAGCTTCCAATGTCTTTAGATGAATTCTCAGTATCTTTCTGCTTAAAGTGACAAGGAAATTTAGATAAACTGTACTTTTCACATTTAAAAAACTACACTGTAAGGTGTCAAAATTTAAAAGTGAAAGTGTTACTTCCAGAGCAAAGCTGTTAAGTGTTGAAAAGAGAAATAGAAACAGCAAAACACTCAAAATAGCTGAAGATGGATCTTTTCAAGTTCATGAATAATATGTGACATGGTTTCTTGCAACAGGACAGATACACATGATTCAGAGAGTTTATTTCTAAGCGTTTTTATTTGCTGTTTCCTAAGGATATTGCAGTAATATGTTGGAGGGGAAAAATCTTATTTTTCTCTCTATGCTGCTTTCCCTTTGGGCCATTTTTGCCAGCATAAAATGCCTGAACATGGAAAATATTTCCACAAGTTTAAGCCGAATAAACATTTAAAAAGGACACTTACAAACTTTCCTCTTATTTTCTTTTTATCTTAATAAAATAATTTTAATTTTTTAAATTATTTCAAATAAAGGAAGCATTTACATGCAGTCCATTATCAAACTTTTGGAATGATGAGTTTTTACTGCGTTCTCTGGCACAATAAAATGGGAGTTTGTCTCTTCTGTCATGAGCAATTGTGAGAGTTGGTTGTAGTGCTGAAGAGGTCTTTAGTTTTGTCTTTTAGTGACTAAATTTAGACATCTGGGTTTTCGTTAAAAGCTTCTTTGTTGTATTCAGCCAGATGGCAAATGACAATGAAGTGTTAACAATTCTTTCCTTTTCCCTCTTCTATCTTCTTTTTACTGCAGAATGTCTCTTCGTTTCAGTGTAAAATCCTACTATTTACATGCAAGTTCACTCCAGGGCTGTGCTTGTCCTGGAGTTGGATGTTTCTCCATACGGAGTAGGACAAATGTGTCATTTCAAGGCTCATTACCTTGACTCTGGGGTGGAGCAGCAGCGATTTTTGGTGTAGTTTTCCTGTTATTTGTGACTCTGCACAGGTATCTTGGTGACTTTGGTCAATCACAAGTCTCTGTGTGAAGCTGGGTCACTGCTCCAAGCACTGGCTCACTGCCTCTGGAAGAGAGAGCTAAATTAGGATTTGATACCTCTATGCCTGGCTATTTAAAGAACTTCTTGGAGAATGAGTGCAATGTAGGTATAGCTAGATCCTTAATGTCCTGAGGGAATGGATGGGAATGGTAATAGTTGCAGAATTGTTCAGAATAATCAGAATCTAAATGTTCTGTAGGAAGGTTTGAGAGAGAATCCTAAATATAAGACAGGCATAGGGGGAATTCTCATGACAGGTGGTTTCTGTTTTAAAAATATAAATTAATGCACACTGGGAAAAGTTAATTTGTTATACATACTCTGAATTCTATATTAAGTAACGTCAGGAAAGCAATGTTAGGATGAATACAGTGAAAATCTCTGTTTCTGAAAAAAAAACAGATTGGGGAAAATATATCTGAAAAAAAAAAAAAAAAAAACANGAGTTGTGTGGAGTGCACAGCAGTTCCCCTTTGCTTCAGACTTGTCCAGTGATTCAAAAAAAAAAAAAAAAAAAAAAAAACTGAATCAAAGCTGAGATTCCAGTTCAGCTTTTTAATGGAAGGAGAGTCTTTGGGAAAGTCAGCTCTAGATCTTGAATTTGTCCTTGGAAAATTTTGAATCCCATCTCTGCTCTTCTGCATTGAAGGATGATGACTTTATGCTATGCCTTCTTTATGTGACTCTAGCCCACTCAAAGTACAGGACTACTTTATTAAGATAGCTGATTGATACTTGTAAAATGGCAGTGCATTTAATTCAAAGATGGCCCTCAAATTAGAGCTGGAAACAAGAAATACAGAATTTCTAGAATATAATGGCTTTTGTATCTATTGCTACACTTCATCTATGAAATGGGCACAGCTGGAAACTTGACTGAAAAATGCTTCATATTTAAGACCTGAAAGGGAAGCTATGAGCAGCAAATGCAGTAGACACATTTCATTGGTTCCTATTTTTGTTTGGTTTTGCACATTATGAATTAGACTTTTAATAAATTAAACATGGATGCACAGCTGTTATTTCTAGTGCAACATTTCCACAGTGAACAGTCAATGACAATTTGTCTGGAGGGATCTTGAGCCAGTCTATTCCTTCACTTCACATGTATGTGAATTTGTCTAGTTGAGATGAATAAAACTTGATTTTTTTTTCTCTCTATTCCAGGAAGGGTGGAAATGACAATTAATATAACTAATACTTCAGCAGTGGGTTTTTACAAAGCTGGAATTTTTCTCTTTTCTGTGTTATGCTGCAGCATAATGATTGTCTTCACTATTTCCATTTTGCACATAGCGAAAGTTATTAATTCTTTTCAGAATGCTGCTGCTACTTGTGCAGCAAATGGTGTATCTGTGGAGACTGAGTGGCTGTATGTTGAGAACCTTTAAAATTGCTACAATTTTTGATCAAGTTTTGAATTTGATCATTATGCAAATTCACTCTACAGTGAATTAAAGGGATTTCCATTTGCTTCTGTTTGTACAACTAACTGTCTTGATTTGGCCCTTAATGAACAGGAAGAGCCTGCAGTGCTAATTTGAAGTATAAATGTGGAATAAAACTTGGCACTGTGGTCAGCAGAAATGTGCATTCTTCCTATTTTCTTTGCATGACTCCTATTTTCCATATTACTAGCACTTTATGCCACCCAGACACTGTAAGATCACACAACCGGGACATCTTTTTTTCTGAGTTCTCTGGGTTTTTATGTGCACTCAATCTTTCAGGCTTAGCTAAGAGTACTAAAACCCCATATAGCCCATACCTCACTGCATGTCCTTGTTTCAACTCTGCTAAACTTCATGGGGATTTCTTATCCTTTTCCAGTCCCAAAGGTACCAAATTTAATTGGACTCTCCTGCTGTATTTAAGCAATCTTTAAAATAGAAAAAGTCTCTCATACTCAGAGAAATGTTACATCTCCATGGATTCATAGCTATGCTATATTGACTTCTCCTTTCTAAAATTTCCAGGTTTTACTGTGACAAGCCCTTTTTCTTGAATGAAAAGAGGAAAAAGAGATCAATTTAATGTTCATGTCAGGGTTCATGGAAATGAACCTATTTATCTGTTTGTGCTTGACCTTCTGCTCCCAATCTGCACATGAAAACAGAGAGACAGGAGACTGATTTCAAGAAGGGCAGTGGATGCCTTAACAGAAGGAAATCAGTTATAGTTGACACAAGATGTTGGGACTTTTTCCCATGCACAGCAGACTTGCTATGTAAGAGGCATTTTTGGTCAGAACTCCTAGATGGTTTCAAAGTGATTTAGACTAGCAAATGATCAGATCTAATTCTGAAAGTCATTAAGTCACTTTACTAAGTCATGGCAAAGAATTATGATGCCTCTTGTTTGAGTTAGTCTCCTCCGTTGGCTTGTGACTGCTGTGATGGTGCTTAAAGAAACACATTAAATGCTTAAAATGTATCATATTTTAACACTTTTACCTAGTTTTGCAGTCTACTTTTTGCTTTTAAGTCATAAAAGTCATAATTCCCATGCTGTAGAAAGAGACCAATGCATCAGCCTGATGCACAAGATTTTTTTACATGTTTATATGTAGAATGTAAAAGAAATTTTTGGAGTATGGTGGTTATTTGGAGTATGGAGTGTTACAAGACATATGTCTTTAAATTCCTTAATCTTCTCCATATTCTTCATTTAGAAAGTACTCTATGTGCTGTATCCCTCCCTTCCTAAAAAATAGTATTTTGTCCTCATTTCTTATCATTACCTTCTACTAGAATCAGAAATTCATATTAATTGAAAATATTTCTCATATTTCAAGAAAGTATTTTGTAATGAACTTGTTAAGAAAGTGTTTATTTGACCATTTGAAAAATGTTTTTTAGAAGATATTGGTCAAAATTGTACAAATGGCAGAGTATAATGGATGGGACAAGTGCATATCAACAACAACATGAATATCCACCTTTTAGATTTTTCTCTTCTCACCCATCTTTATAATCCATGATGGGCAGAAAAAACGATCATCTTTCCTCCTTTCAGCCCAGCAGCATAACATCTAAAATTACAACATATTTTTGTAGTTTTGTATGCAAAGGGCCTAGCAAGGCTCAGATATATTTCTATCTGTATTACTAACAAATATGTACTATTCATAAATAAATGGAGAAGCAAATACTTATCTAACAATTTCCATTTTTTCCTGTACAAACCAGGAATGTTTTGTTTTTCATTATGCAACTTCCATTAAATCACCACCTATAATAATTTGCTGTGGTATTAACAGGTTATTTTCTAGAGAAACAAATTTCTGTTAAGTAAATACAGATAAAACCTTTCAGATTATGTCTTAGCAGCACTTAAGCACCTATTTCAGATGTATTTTAATTCTGTGAATGCAGCCAATAAAATCTGTGACCTGTAAGAACAATCAGGAAAGTATTTATTATATACGTTTATAGGACAGTAAGTTTTAATTTAAAGGACTGATATTTCCTCAGAAGAAAAATTTGTTGTCTGGAGACGCTGATAAGGAAAAAATTAATTTCTGATCAGATGCTTGAGGCAAGGACCAGCAGTAAATAATCTTTTTTACAGGAATGGTGGGGAACAAAAGTGTAATTACAGCTCCAAATGTTGATGAGCATATGTGCTGATTTCACTGAAAACAATTTTTTTTCCTTTTTGGTTTCGTTTGGGAATCACATTCAGAGTTTGAACTTTGATAGGGTACAAGTGATAATATTTTTCTACACCTTAAAAAAGGAGAAAATAATATCGAGATAATAAATAATAAAATGTATAAGCATAAAGAAGGTAAAATGTTATTTAGCTTTAGTATCACTCAGACATTTTCTACTAATGAATTAAAAATAAGAAGATCTTATTATGATCATGGGCTGCTGAACTTCAGTGCAGTTTTTGAGTTTTAATAGCAGCCTGCATCTCTTGTGTATTGCGCAATTCTAAGACTTCCAATGAGAGTTTGATATTTTTTGTTACTTCTTCCCAGAATTTTTATTGGGTTACTGACATTTTGCCAGTTGTATAGTTCAAAAACACAGTTCAACATATTTCTGTGAAGTTAAAGAGCAAACGGTCTTGAGAAATAGTGGTGACTTGATCAATAGTTGTGATTACTGTAAAAGAAATTTTTAACTTTGTGGCAATTAAATTTCCAAATGCAAAGAAGGCACTGAAAGCTGGGCTTATAAACCCTGCACAACTTTAAAGTGCTTGCAAGTCTGAGGAGTATAGAGGAAAAAACATCACTATTAATTTGAAATTGCTGCAACCTCAGACTTTGTAATTGCAGGCGTTGTAGTAGAACCGTTATGGTATAGAGACTGTTTGAAACCAATCTATGTCTTATCTCAAATTTTACATGTGAATATGTAGATATGCACTTCCACATCCATATTGCAAATACATTTTTGCAATCAGGAAAGTCCAGAATTTTCTCACATTGCCCAGAAAGACACTGATATGAAACTGAAAGAACAAGCAACACTAAAACTAAATTATATGCAGGAGAAGGAGGGTGGAAAGCAATGATTATTAATTTATTTATGCTAAACTGGCAAGAATAGTGATCTGCTGATTTGAAGACAGTTTCAAATGAAGGGCTCCCAAACCCTTTTACATGTAAGCTAAATGACACAACAGTGCAAGCTTGGCTTCATCTTCTAGCAGAAGAATTCATGAGAAAACTTAGCCAGACTTTACAAAGCAATGAGGCTGCATTTTGTGTTATCTTCTGCACTGGCAGTGTAAGAGGCTTCTGAGCTCATTCACAGGGCACTTCCTTTTGGTGGGGAACAGTGGGCCTCTCTTCTGTGTAAGGCAATTAATGCGGCCAGAACCTCTTATTATTCAGGGGAAAAATAAAAACCCAGAAGATAATTCATGTGAACTTGTGCACCTGCACAATTAAGAAATTCTGGGGAAAAAAAAGAAAAGAAAAGAAAAGAAAAGTAAAGAAAAGAAAAGAAAAGAAAAGAAAAGAAAAGAAAAGAAAAGGAAAGGAAAGAAAAGGAAAGGAAAGGAAAGGAAAGGAAAGGAAAGGAAAGGAAAGG
>VZRX01013348.1:284931-319583 GCA_013398075.1 Notiomystis cincta | reverse complement strand
AATTCCATGTTCCAGCAGGTATCTGCTGCAATGTGAAGGATTCAAATACACTCTCTTGAGTACAAATTAATTTCTAAATTGATGGAATTCTCTTTTAGCTAATCTGTTCCATTTGATCTGCATGGTTAAATATTACTTCCCTTTGTGGGTATCTTGTAAAAGTGTTTGTAACTTCTATGTGAAACTGCAAGAGTATTTGCATTTTCATGTAGCAGCTAGAAATACTTTTACATGACATATTTTTAAAAGTGCTTCCCTCTTTGTTAGAACTTCTGCTTTTCTGGAAACTGGCGAGAATGTAAAAAAGAATAGGAAAATGATATCTTAGTGTAGGGTTTAAAAACAAGAACCTCACCACAAATATGCTGAAGTCACTGAAAATAATCCTTCTGATATCCAGCAATATTCATTACACATCCTGCAGTACCTCTTCAGCAGCACACTTTTGCTCTTGCTATTGTTTAACCAGAGACATGACCACAGTTTGCTGAGGCAGATGTGCTAAAATGGTATAAAATTCATGTGTATTAACAGTTAGGTGGAGAGCACAAATCATGGGCACTGAGTGACTTCAGCACAACACTTCAGTGATCCATAACTTGAGTGGTGATCGCCCTGTGGAGAGGGGCAATTTCACCCAGAGTTTTTAAAGTGCTTCCATTCATCTCTATCGAATTATTTGCCTTTCTGAAAGAACTGGCTGTCACCACTTAAGCCCTGAAACGCAGTCACTTATTAAAGACATTTGATTTTAATATCACTGATACAACAGTGGTTGTTCTGAATGCAGCCAGTAACAACTGACCAATTATTTGAATTAAATCTGAGCAAGAAAGATTTGGTTAATGCAAGAGCACGAGCAGGATTTTTGTTTTATTACCTAAAAACCATTAATTCCCCCACAGTTTCCTTTCTAATCAGAACACAGCATGGCTTCTCCTGAAAATAATTGAAGGTTTTTTTTAGCAAGTCTTAATAGACAGCACTGAGAAATGCAATGATTACAAGACAGAATGGAATGAGATTTAGTTGGAAAACTGTCATATAGAGCATCAGCCTGTCTCTGAGACAGGAATGTGTTTTAGGTAAATGATGTTATACATTCCACAGCTACTTTTTCACTGTCAGGTATTACAAATGAGTCTCCTTCACAGTTCTCAGAAGAAAAAAAAATAATATCCCATGTATTGACACTTGCTTAAGAATATGAATGCTGCAAAACTGTGTTTCACAGAAAAGACTGGGATACAGAGAGGCAGATTTGTAAAGCTTCAGGAGTGTCCCCTCCCTCACAAATGATTTTGTAAACAAGTGTTTCCTGTAGCAAAAAACCAGTATCTGTCATTCATGTGCTAGTCACATTATTTTCTGTTCATGTCACCATCCATATTTATTTGCTCATATTTTTAAACTCAGTTAAATATACCAGCTACTTGGCAAAGAAACTGTCTTACCTTGCCTAGTATAATGGGCTTTTGGCTCATATAACAACAGTGAAAGTCAAGAAAAGCCCTCTGGATTTTACAGTACCCTACCAGATAAATCCTGGTTTTCATTCCATGAAAAGAAAAGGTATATCACAACAGAAAAAAAATTCTCTTAAAATTCAAGTAGCAAAGTAATTAATCCAAATGTATTCCAATAAATGAATTATAATATGCTAATACCAGCAATATATTTTTTTAAGTGAGGAAAATCATGAAGTATTTTAATTTTTATTCCTTTATGAAAATATAACTGTGCACACCTGTGTATTAAGGCAGTTATGTCAGGATTCAAGGTTAGAGGTGTAGAAGGAATTTGGTAAGATGTGATGTGTAGTACATGTGTGCAGAGATATATGTACAAGCTGAGCTCCTGCTAACTACTGTGCCCTGAGCAGGAAGGAGATGACCTGATGAGGTTCTTTCCAGTCTTAATAATTCTATGGCCCTTGATAAAACGAAAGCTGAAACCTAAGAAATTTAGCTGAAAGAGGCCACTTTATTCAGGGACAGAATATCCTTTACCATCATTGCTCAATGGCTGAGGTTTCAATGTAGGCATCTCTTTTATCTTCTAAAGTTAAATGGGAAAGTTTAACCTTTTACCAGGGTTTCACACAGGGTAGCCTTGAAATTGTATAACATTTCCCTAAAAGTCTCAGACAAACTGTTCTTTCCTCTTCTTCAATAGAACACAGAATTGTGGTACAAGAGAACTGTAATTCCAACACCTGATACATGGCATTTCTCTAAGCACTTTTTCCATCACTCCCCTGAATTCAGCTCCTCACATAAAAATCATCCACATGAATTAATTGATTCTGATGGAATTTTTTTTTTTTGTCATGAACATGAAGGTATCTCTTGGAACCTTTCATAACAGGAATTTTAGCAAATGTGGGAGAAGGAAAATGGAGCTTAGTCCAAGAAAGTCATATAAGTGTTGATAAGATAAATTCTTGTGTAAAATCCCTATCTTTACAATAATGATAAAATTTCTATTTGCTTCATTGAAAATACAGTTTCATCCCTGTTTCTAGAGAAAGTTCTTATATTTAAAGTGTTCCCTATAAGTATTCCTTAAGGATACTTAGAGACAGCATCAACATTATGAATGCAGCAGAGACACCTTGATTTGATACAGAAGTCATTTTTCAAGGACATATTTATCCAAATTAAGCTTTTGTTCAAGGTGACTTTAATATTTTCTGAAAACTTGAATTTCTGAAAGTTAAAAGCTCTGATTTAAAAAGCAACCCAAATGTTCAAAAGGTGAAGCCATTCAGATTTGCTCAAAAATTTTTGCTTTGGGAAAATTCACCTTTGAGTATGAATTTCCACAGTGAAAAATACTTGAGACTACCAATTCACCAGCTAATTTAAATTTCTTTTTTAGCTTACACTTTTTTTTATCTTTTAGCATACTTGCACTGATTTTTTTTTCTTTTAAGACTTCAGCAGAGAGATAAGAGCTAAATTGAAGAGGAGGTTTGAACATTATCATTTGAGATTGAGAGGTCTGAAAGGAAACATATGGTGTTACCTCAGCTGAGATAACAGTGCTTCTCTACCAGCATTTTTATCCTGTCTGTTAAGACCTTTCTGCATGTGTGCGTTTCAGTTCTTTGCAACACTGACATTGTTTACCTTTTTTTTGAGTTACACTTCCAAATGAAGTGGGTAAAAATATTGACTCTTTTTCCTTCCTTCAATTACAAATAAACTTGAGCCCTTCCCAAGAGAGAACCCTCTCCAATGAATTTAAAATCAAATTTGCCTCTGAAAACACAATGCTGATGTACCAGGAACACTTTTTCTTGTTTGCTGTTGTTTTGTATTCACTATTCATATGAGGAGGTTTAGCTCCAATGAGACATTGAGGAAAAATTATATTTAGTTTCACTTCTGGAATATAATTTGTGTTATATTTCAGTAAATCAAAACAAAATCAATCCAGAAATTCTAGCAAATAATTCCAGTTTATGACTGTTAATTATAGAAAGTAAAATATTTAGGAATTTTTGCAGATAGAACTTTTTCAGCTAAAATAGTGTAAATTATGAAAGTAGAAATTGTTGCACTAAATCTTCCCTGTCTTCTTTTCACTGCTTTTTGGACAATTAAAAACAAACAAAAATATCCCTTGTTAATTAACACTTTCAGGTGGTGTATTGATTTGTTAGTTAGTTGTTACAAGAATCTGTGCCAGTTGCTAGAATCTGCTACCAGCTCAGGTCCTTTCCAAAGGGCTGTAAATCAATGCAGCTCTTCATGGGAAGGAACTTTTCAGGACCAGTTAACGAGAAGAGATGTACAGCTGATTTACTGAAGAGTGGAGTCGGTGCCACAGCCAAAAATCACAGGGCTGGTGCCAGTTACAGAACTCCTGCTCAGCACAGTTAATTTCACCTACTAAAATGTTCATTTTTCCCATTTGGTTTAGGTAACTTCTCATTGACCAAGATCCTCTAAGTAAATTTACATTGCAAACTTATAATAAGAAGATTTAAGATTGTTTTGGTAAGCTCAGAGGTCTCCCATTATGGTGCAGCAAATGAAGGAGAAAATTAGTGTAGTTATATTAAAAAAAAAAAAAAAAAAAGATAAAATAATTCATCTATTGTGCTCTTTATTTTTGGAGGATATGTCAATAGTTGTTGTATTGTCCTACCTCTTTTTCTTCTGTCCTCTTGTCAGATATGAATGGAGATAAAGCCTGACTAATAATGAGAAGATGTGAAAACAATTATTCTGAATTAGGTATTAATAAAAAGAGTTTGCCTGAAGTATTTGTCTTAAGAATAAAGGTGTCAATTGATTAATCACAGCATTCAAACAAGTTTAATTTAGAGACAGGATTAAAGAACTCATCACATGTAACAGGAAACCAGCAGCATCACCAATTCAAGGAAATATTTCAGGGCCACACCCCTACAGTGGATGTGCAAATTGAACAGCTGATGGGGTGTGAGTTGAGCTAAAAAATAGGTATTTTCCTAAACCTCTGTCTAGTGTCAGTATTCTCTGGACTTCTTTTATTTGAAACTTTAATGATATAGTAAAAAAGGATTTTAGCTCTTATACAAGCTACCTGTCAGTCATAAGGACAAAGGAACTTTATAGTAAATTGTGTAACATTCCCAATACTTCATTTTTTCTTCACTTATAGACTTTCATTACATGGTAAATATTGAAAAACTTCGAATTTTTAATATAAGGAACACCTGTTGAGTAATACATCTTGAATCAGCAAGTAAACTGTATATCCACATAGCTACTGATTCAGTCTCTACAAACTCAGCACATTATTTCTGTATGGCCAAGAATGGATTGATTTTTTGTTGTTGTTGTTGTGATCAAAGACTGCACTCTTTGCAGCTAATGAACATGTGTGAGCTGGTGAGCTGAACAAGTGAGAGAAATTTGACTGCTCCTGGGATATTGGCACAGGAATTTAATGCAGGGTTGCCAGCTTCTGAAAAAGGCTGTGACAGGAACATAGCATTGCTGTCTAGACAGAGGGTATTAAGGATCACCACTTGAGGCTCAGTTTTCTGCCTCAGAAAAGGAAGACTTTCAAAGTGTAATTTCCTACTGCTACTGATGTGTTTTTCCTCTGGTTGCATTGCTGAGGGCCACTCAGCAGGAGTAAATGAGAAGCCTTTTGCGCTTCCCTCCCTCTCTAAATCTAGGAGAAATTGAAAAATCTTAATGTGCCACAAATCTCTTGACAAAGATTATGACACTTTGTGAAAGTGAATTATGATAAGTTCTTACTGATTTTAGGAGGGAAGAATGTGTTCAGAGAGATACGGAGAATGAGACTACAAAGGTCTCTCAGTCAGTGCATTGGCAGGGACTTTGAGAGGACATCCCTGCTGTCTGAGGTGCTTTGTCTCTTGCATAGCTGTGCCTTGGATCCAAATCTATGTTGGAGTTTGATCCCACTGGTCCCAAGAGCCACATAGGAGACTACCTCGGGTAAACCAGTAGGAAGAGATTAAGGTAAATTATTTTCTGTCTTTTCCCATATTTATTCTTTCTATGACACTGGTGTTTCAATGTGACACATTGTAACGCCTCTGAGTATGACAGCTCCTGGGATTTCGCCATGTCATTGACAAACTCTTTATGAAACTCATTTTATCTACATTTCTGAGTGAAAGAGCATCAAAAAGAGTGGCATGATAAGCTATTTTTTCAAGAATTTCACCAGGTTTAATAAAAAACCAAATGAGAAGACAAATACATGTCCATTTCCTCCTTTCCTGTCTTCTGCATGATCTTAGTCTGGTGCTATAAAATCTCACGGACCAAAGATGTGATCAGGCACGTGAATCTTAAATTCCAAGAGAGTGTGTCCTTTTTCCAGTGAGTAGACTCTGGGATTTAGGAGGAAGTTATTAACTGCTGGGGAATTTACATCATGGCTTTTACTTAAGCAGTAACTGGCTGAAGGTAAAGGAAAAATTCAATCAGAGTCCAAGGAGAAACAGTCTGAAGATGAAATGACTGTGGACAATAAACATGAGGGACATGAGGATACACCAGACAAAGAGGTAGGAAACTATTATCATTTGGATACATAATCTCAGGTAAGATAAAAGGGTACTTTAAGCTATGACTAAGTGACTTGAAGGACACACTTTAGACTGAGATAAGCATTTCCTCACAAGCTCTGTTTTGTTGAAAGGTTATTGCATATATGCTTTGGGCCATTCTCCCAGTGTTCATTTGAAATTCCTGCCATATGTGATACCTTCAAGGGCATATTTACAAGATAAATGAAATCTTTAACAGGAACAAAAGTTGAAATAGTTGAGTGGGAACACAGCTTAAATGGAAGGTAATACATTTTTTTTTTCTTCCTTTCTTTTTGAAATTAAACTTACATTCTTCTGTTTAGATTGGGCTTTGATTAAGGTAGGTTTTACAGAAAACCCTATTCCTGCAGGGTTTTTTAACATGAGCAGATATCAAGAGGCAGAAAAACCTTTTATTTCCTTGTCAGCTGAGGCCTTAGGTGCTCTGCACTTGCTGATGGAGATCAGGTTTTCACACTATATCAACACCCAGCATTTCCCATTGCAATACTTATGAACAGACAACATGTTGTAAACTCTACTCAGGTTGAACATTTTGAGTTCCACTTATTTTGCTCAACATCCAAAAAAGAGTTTTGACACACCTAAAACATAAACCTTACTTTTAAATTTAAATTTCTTATATTTTTAAAGAATTTTTTTAAAAAACAAACTTAAACCAAAGAAAGTGCTCTAACAATGTTTCTAATTTGGAATTATACTACAGAAACATTAGAAAAGGGAAAATTGAGCCCATGCGTTGAGCAATGAGATAAATCCAATTCTATTTTTCTTAAAAAGTCTTTCCATGTGAAGCAAATCTAGTAAAACAATGAAAATAGCCTTAAAATAATAGCGAAAATTAAAAATCCCATCCCATATCTTCAAATCTGTTTAATTCATTACCTGGATACCTCAGGGTATATGTTAAATTAAGAGCAGAACACTTTAATTACAATCTCATAAACTCACAAGCTTTGAAAGTTGCATTTCTTAAAGTAGGTTTCTTCATTAGTTAAGACCTTATAAATACCTGACTGTTATTTACTTATTGAATCTGAACTCCATTTAACCCCACACCTATTAGTTAATGTCCTTATTCATAAAGATGATTTAAAACCCACTACAGTTAATATTAATCCACGGATTGAGAGTCTCTTTTCATTCTTTATACTATAGTGGCATATAAAATGTGGAGGGATTTATACCAGTTTTTTGGTTTGGACTAGGTGAAAATAAATAGGGCTGTAGTGACTTTATATAATGAAAGTGTCTTAAGGCTGTTCCAGCATTGAGGTATAGGTGGTTCAAACCAGGTGAGTTTAGGGACATTCTAAGGCTGTAGTCACGTACTAGATAAGGATTTGGGACAAAATGCAGCTGGGGAAGGAAAAGCTCAGCTGCTTTTCTGTTGTAATAACTTGCTTAGCAAATGTACCGTGATGTCAATGCCGCTATGGAACTAAACGTGTTATTTCTTTTTTCCATTAGAGGTATTGTGAGAAAAAACAAAATAAAAAATTTCAAACCTTTCATACATATTATTTTAAATTTTTAATGAATGTATGGCTCTGAATATATAAAGAATCATGATTGCTGTTGCAAAAGTCTACAGGAGGCAAAAACACAGGCAGTGTTATTTCTGAACATCACAGTTTACCACTGCAATTATGTAGACTGTTAGAAACTTCCCTATTTCCTCAAATCTCTTTACTTTCAAGATGCTCAAATCTATTCTTCCCTTTATATCTTGTATCTGAAATGAAGGATAACCCTTTCTTGAGTATCCAGCCTTTTTGAATACTTTAATTTGTGTCAATAATAAGACAGAAACAGAAGACCAGATTATTTCTTCTAAGCCTCTCCTGTCTAAGCAAGAATTCAAGGACTAAGTTCTGCATCTGGGTTTAGAAAATATTTGGATAAACCTTACTGTCCAAAGGGTCACTTTTACTGGTGCTGGCATTGTTCCCCTTTATCACAGTTGAAGTTCTGCAAGCTTTTCATCTCTACTGTGGTAGAGAGATAGGAAAATATCCTGCAAGGTCGGTTCAGTGCTTTGTACAGATGTTTGCTTCGTGCTGACAATTGTGTACAGGAGAAAGTTCTTTTCAGCACCTTGTAAAGCAACACCTCTAATTATTATTGTCCTATAATTATGCACAAAAATCAAAGAAAATCTAAAACTCTCTCAAAGCAAACTTTCAACTTTAATAAACTTACTGGTAATTCCAAAGCATCTACTAAAAGAAAATATTTCCCCTGACTGTTTATCTTTCTTTACATTATGAAAATACATCCAATTAGCTGCTAATTTTTTTCTTTTTTTAATGCCACCCAATGTTATGAAAAAGATTTGCCAGAGATGCAATACGGGAAAAAAATTAGCCACAAAAGAGGCAAATGCATTTATTTTTCCACTTCCAGGAAATGTTTTGACTGCTTCACTTGCATTCTACAAAGTCACTCATTTTTACCTGGAAAACTACTGTCTCTCTAGATCCCAAACAGGGTTTTTTGGGAAGTAAAAATACTTTCTTTCCTGAAGACTCCTCTGCTCTCCTGCACAGTGTTTTGAAGCTCAGTAATGGGAGCCATGCTGAATGTAAGGTCTGTTGCCATTAGTGCTGGCTGGAAAGTGCTTGAAATTGAGTTTATTGCCACCAGCCCTGACAGCTCCAGGTGACAGTGACTAAGCAGCTTTAAGAAAGCTCACTGATAAACTCTCAGCCCTGTAGAAGATATTTAAGCCTTTTTGTTTGCTTGTTTGTTTTTCTCTACCTGTAAGTCTTTCAAAACAAAACAAGTGATAACAGTTAATTGGTATTTTAATAAGAAGAGAAATTCTATTTTACACTTATTCATCCATTTCCTTGGATGGATCTGTTGACATTATGGGCTTCAAAAGCTGGCTCTGCCTACCTGCATATTAAACAAACCACCCTGCAGCAGATAAGGAGGGTGTTACTGCTGTGCTATCATACAGGTGGAACACAGTTTAACTCACATAATTTGTAAGAGCTTGAAAGCAGCATCCAACAGCTTCATGAGATACAGGCTGCAAACTATTCCTTTTTGCTAAAGAGTGAGACTTACCTTTTCTGTAGTCAGTTCAAAACCCAGTGAAATCAGTGGGGCTTCAGCAGATCCTGTTAGTGACAGCCAGATCCTCTCAGTTGTACCACTCTCCTACCCTGAGCTCAGTCTGTACTCCCTGATCCTCCACTACTGCAGATAGGAAATGTTCTAACTGAGTTATTTCTTGGCTATTCCCAAACTGTGCATTGGGAAATTCACACCATTTTTGACATGCTTGCACAGGCTAAACAGAGGGATAAAACAGCAGAGAGGCTACAATGCTGGCTTGCCAACCCTACCGTGAAGAAGGGGATGCATGAACAAATTGAACTTAAATCTTGAAAAAAGAAATCAAATTTCACTGCCTGCATTCAGAATATTTTCCTTTTCGAAGCAGGAATAGAAATTTTCTTAGTGGGAAGTCTGGTAACAACAGAAACGAGCAATCTCTCTTTGTTTTCTTATCTTGAAATGTATTTCACGCTTATTCTGAAATTGAGCTCTTTTCACAAATTTACATCACTTGCTCTATTAGTAATATGTAAGACTGTTCAACTTGCATGTTGTGAAGTAAATGATAGAGAGTTTTGCACTTTAAGTTATTTGTTGCCTTTTGTTATTTGTGTCATAATCCTAATTTTCTTGTTGTGTAGTTTTTTGCTGAGCATAAAATTTCATTCCTTCACAAATACCTTTTCAAACACAAATAAATTTTGAGTTTGCAAGCCTTTTCTTGTCTAAAAGAAGTGTAATTTTTCTATCTACATAGTTTGTTTCTGTTTATGATTGCTCCAGTTGAAATAGAGTAACTGAAATCAGCAGAGTGGTACAAAGTCTGGTTTGGCAGACTTCCTAGGTCTGTAAATCAATCCTGAATGCAATAGCAGCAATTTGCAAATGCAGACAATTCTGCAAATAACAGAGTATTGTATACACTTGTGTGGCCATTTAAAATAAATTACTATTATGAAATATGTCAAATAATTAACTTTGAAGATTAAAAACACTCTACGGAACAGAAACAGGAACACATCTCATTGAGGAAGATTTTGTGCAATGTTCTTTTACAGTGACTACTTGCATTTTTTCTTTTCTGCTAAAATAATGGAAACCTCAATAGAGGCTGATCCTGAGAAGGTTGTACCAGCTCAAACATCATCCTTGGTTATTTTCACCATTTCATACAAGACAGGATCCTTTCTTTAAAACTGAGTGAGCAGATTTTCTTTCATTTATTCAACAGGAGCTTGGGCTGTTGTCCAAAGTTTGGCTCTTTGTCTGCTGGGAGGATACAGCCGTTCATCTGAGGTGAAATAGTTTGTCATCTCTGTGTCTGTGCCTGACTCTCTGACTTGTGAGTGTAATGAGCTCAGTGATAGCTCATATGCTCTTTGTTTTTCACTAAGTAATAAAAATAAGGTTGATCACCGTCCTTTTCTGAATTCTTTTCTTCTTTGAATTTTGAAGCAGCTTTTTTTTTCCATTAAAGATACTTTTGCAAGAGGAGCAGGTTTATTATATAACATGTACATTTGGCTCCTTATGCTCTAAACCATTGAATATCAAGGACAGGGACTCACCTGCTGCTGCTTCTGTCAATAAGGATTTTATTATGAAAGGCTTCCTTCTGTAAGCTTGTGCCTGTCTCAGGAAGTAGCTGGTGAAGTTACTTTGATCCATCTCATCCATGGTTAATATATGAAATGCAGAACTACAAATCTTTTGTGAGGAAGGGTCTGAGAGGAGAGATCCACCAACTGTTGCAAAGCCAGCAGCAATGGAATGAGAACTGAGATGTTCGTGGGCATCATTGGCTGATTAGGAAAAGGGGGTGCAGAAAAAATATGTTACTAAAGCTGTGATTCAAAATAAATGCAAGAAGAACATGGAAAAAAAAGAACCATTTAAAAGTCAGCTTCTCTACTGTGCCATCCAAGATGACACCATTTTTAACAATGGTTATTTCACAGGGCAAGTAAAATAAATGTTTTTATTTTCAATTGTTCTCCTTCACATTCACTCACATTTCGGGAAGTTAATCAGCTTTGCTGTCTTTTTCACCTTGTATTAAAAAGTTTAATAGCCAACTTACTCAAATTTTCATTTAATCATTCTGTCCAAAAGTAAAAAAACCCAACCCAATATACTTTGTTTCAATGCCAAGCATGTTAGAGTAGCCTATGTTGTTTGATGTTTCTTTACAAAATATTGTATTACATAAGTTGATGCATATCTCAATATCTTCAAATAATCTAAGAGCAAATAATTAATTTTTTAAAAAAAATATTACCCTAATTTTTCTTCAGTTCTTATTATGGTTCTGTATTGGATAATTCTTGATGATCCTCTGAAAAACTCAACAGGTTGTGTCTCTTTAATATCTTTCCGATGATGTTGACTACATTAAAATAATGGTTTCTTGGTAAGTGTCCACAGTCCTTGGAAGCTGGTACTTGTCAAAAACTGTGAAGGAAATAATTTCTGTTCTGCTTTGTTTTATTTCAGAGTGGAAACTAACTTATCCAAGGTTCTTGATCTATGAAGGAAAGAGAGAAATGTATTCTCCCTTAGCAAAGAATATAAAGACCAGTGAAAAAATGAAGTTATTTTCCTGGAACTTCTTCCTGAGAAATCTTACCTTTCAAATATTAAATTAGATTTTTATAAGCAACTTCCAGGGCAAGAACTACCATGTAGAATAAATAATAAAAAAAAATTAATGTTTGATTCTGTCTTCCTTTTCTCAAAGGTCAGTCCTTTCATATGCAGACAAGCTGCTTGATATGAATCAGGCATCAATCTGCAGGAAAGACTTGTTATATGCATTGATTTTGGATAGCATGTACAATTTGAACTTTCTTATGTCACATACATTTTTAAAAAAAATTTAAGTTCATAGGATCATTAAAAATAGTTATCAAAAGAATAATAAGCACAGTTTAGATTATTTATAAATTATTCATAGGGTGAGATTTTTCTTGAGACCATAACACTTTAACATGAAATAAAGAATTTCAAAATAATGTACATCTCTGGGATAAACAATGTTTTTTCTGAGTAATAGAAATCAATGTCTATGTTCTGTTTGGATAGATATGTTTTCCTTGAAAAGCAATAAAATCATATCTACAAAAGACACCTTTCGAATGAAGAAATATACCTTATTAGTGCTCCTCCCTCTTTAACTTGAAGAGACTTCAACAAAATTTTAAGAGCTGAGTAGAAAATCCCTTGCTTAGAGTTGCACCTTTTTTAGTTCTCTATCTGTCTTTTGAGCAAATTCAATGTTCTTGTATTGAGTCTTTTGGTCAATGAAGGCTTTGCCTGGGAAGTGGCAGTGGTCTGGTGTGAATGTTCATCACCTAAAAGACTTCACTTCCTTATTAGAGGTGGTTTTCTGACTTTAATTTTTGTAGCATCATCAACTTTCTCACTGGAAGGAGAGGCAGTATTCTGAATACTTTTTTGATTGTATTAGTAACAGGTATAATGAGATATATAATAATGAGATTTTTCCAAGGATGAGAGGTTTATACTTCGTTGAGCATTAACAATAGCAGCAAAATATCACCTCCATGGATGTACTTTTAAAACACTATAATGTAAAATATTTATTCTGGTCTCAGAACAGGCTTCATCAGTGGTAATACTGCATAGCTTAGCTGAGCTTTGTTTTGGGGGAGATAACAGTGGGGACCATATCAGGTTCTCTTAGTAATTCCAAATATACTCCATGCTTCTGACTGGCAGGTTGGAAACCAGTGATTCCAAGTTTATTTTATGAAGTTTCTGATATTTCTGAGGCAAAATATTGGTAGATTTCAGGTTGGGTTTTTTGTTTTTCTTTTTCTTTTTTTATTGTGTTTGGATTTATTTTTATTAAATACATATATTTTCAGGAGTTTTGGATTAGTCAACATTTAAATTCCTAGCCAGGGAGATTATTTATTTTGTTAAACTTGTGTTATATTTAACAATGGTATTAAACAGAAATGAACAAGCAAATCACTTGCATCTGTGTCTCTGAAATAATCTATCTGTATGTTAATTTACATTTGAATTGGAGGATTCACATGCAATTAAATTACTCACTCTACTGCTAAATGGATTGTTAAACTGGTCTATAATTTTTCGTTTCCAAAGGCCCTTGGTTGACTCTCACAGAATCGTTTGCAAATGTTCTTGGAGTTCACTGGCAGTGCAGTGGTAGCAGATCTGCAATTTCCTCCCTTGTTATGCATGTGTGTGCTTGCTGCTCCCTGGGTCAAAGGCTCCCGTGTCCCACTTTTCCAGCAGAGCACAAGCAAGTGGAATAATAACCAGGACGTTAGGTAGTTACCAGGCTAAAGCACCTACTGGTTGGTGCCACACACTGTTTGGCAGGAAGGCAGTTAAAGACAAAAAGTTTATCCTTGCCACATCATCCTCATTTGTCATTTGTTGCATTATTTGTATCAAAATCAGCCTGTTTCGAAGTGAGAGAGATGTCTGTGTAATGGAATCAGGGCAATTGGTTGTCTCTTTGTTCCTGAAATTCAGTGAGCTGTCTATATAACTTTCTATGGCTTAATTTTGTTTCACTGAAATCAAGCCTGACACCCCAACTGAGCAGAACGCTGTATCTTTGTTTTCCAATGCACAAAAAGTTTACTTTTGGGGAGGAGGGAGGGGGTAATGGTTCACAGGGTAAGTGTTGTGCTTTCCCTTGCATTTGATGAACTTGCAGATTGCTTTAAAGTCACAAGCAGAAAGTCTTTAAGAGGAACTAAGATCTTATTCTGTCAGCAGCCTGTGTCTAGAGCAAGACATACTTTGAAAACTGCCACAGCCCCATGTTTTGAGGTTAATGTCTGGTTCCCCTCATTTGTGTGCCAGCCTAGACTCTACCTGCTTTACTCATGTCTAAGAACAGTGTAGTATTATGATTTATATCAAAACTCAGTGCATGAAGGAACTACTGCATTTCTTGGGGTACGTTTGTAAGTGCTTGCACTGATGAAATATGGAATAGAATATCTGCCGATTTAATTTTGCAGCAATGGAGATTTGTTACTGAAGAACTTCCAAGACTTTAAATACTTTGTAACCACAAACAGAGCACCAACATTCAGAGGGTTTTTTAGTTGAAAATACATTTGTGACAAAGAATATGCGGATAAACAGTTGCAAAGAAGGATGTTCATTGGAAAATTCATTAAATTTTTTTCATTGATATGAAAAAGTCAAAGAGGCTGAATTTGTATTTTCTTTTCACTGACACAGGTCCCTGGAACTCGGGGGAGATGTGCTCATATTCAGGGGATCCACCTCATTCAGAGGGTTATTGCACTCCAGGAAAAGGGGAGTCCCACAAGACTTCACAAGCGATATTTCATTTTCATCTCAAGATTACTGTACTAGGTCATCAGCTTTGACTGTATGATGAAGCTTCTTGTGGGATGTTACTTTCCTTGCACAGAGCCCAAAGCAAACAAAGCCTGCTTTTTCAAAAGTGGATATCCATTTTGACAAGAAAATGGAATCAACTCTAATAAAAGTAGGAAAGAAGGGGAAAACCTATTACTTGCTGAGGCTGAGGATTGAAAACTACTGTGACTGTTCTTGCTGCTTTGATTTTTAAAGGAAGCCTGATTGAGTTTTGAGTTGGAATTTTATTGTTATTATTTTTTATTTTGTTTTTTCCCTCAATGTGGGAGAAAATAGGCCAACTTGAAAACTTTCTGTTTTCTGTAAGAAACACACCATAAAATATCCTTTGTGGTTAAAATGTGATTTATGTTAAGTGTTTAGCAGAGTGGTTTTTCCCCCTATTCTGAACAATGTGGAACATATTGAAGCTTGTTTTTTAATGGAATTTGATTCTCCTGTAAAGTCAGTTTCTGATTCTTCCACAGACTTTCTGTGTGACTTCCTCAGCCACAGTTTCACCTTGTAACACTGAATTAATTTGTTCCATATTTTAGAGGTCTTCTGAGAATAAATCTACATATTCATGTAACGTGGCAAGATATTAAGTGATGACTATCCATTTTTAGACAAAAAAAACCCTATAAATAAGGAACCCCTGTAAGACTAAAATTTTAGCACAATCAATTTTTACATAATTTTTTTTTTTTTTTTTTTTTTTTTCTTCCTTGTTACACTCTAACAGATCACTAATTTTTATCAGGGAAGAAAGACTACAATTACCAGGCACTGGAATGATTCTCGTGATCCAGTCTAACCTCCAGTAATGTTAACAGAACCTTCTCATTGGTATTGGAAGCCCCAGTTGGGTTCCCTTATTCTGCAAAACACTTTGCCATCTAAACAAAGAGTCACTTCTTTAGCAACAGCCATATTTGTCCTGGAAGACTGAAAAATATTGCACCAGATTCAGATGTTCTGGATCATTCCCTAGCTCCATATTCATTTATAAAGTTAACTGTCAATATATATATAACAACAAAAAAAAAAGTCTTGTACCCTGTATAATTTTCTAAAAGCAAAATGCAAATCTACTTTGAGCTTTCAGAATAATTTCCCCTTTTTCCTAGAATAATAGTCAAATTCTGTGGCTGGATATGATGAAAAATTTATTTATAATTACAGTAATGTATTATGCAATATCTCAGCATTTTGCTGAGGCATGTTGTAAATACACTCTGTTGTTAATCTCAACTGATCAATTTCTGATGGAGTTAATGAAAATGTTTTCAGTTATTTTACTGCAATTTTTTTCATGTTACTAACATTTAAAGTACAAAGAATGAAAATATTAAAATATTTCTAAAACATCTCAGAAAATAAGAGGTTATAAATATGCAAGAAATTTATATTTTTGGAAAAAATAGAGAGACTGGAGGAGATAATATTGGCTCAAAGGTGTAAATGCTGCACAGTTTGTAAGTATGTTTCCATGTCCCATAAATATATAATGCATCATACAACTGATTCTACAGCATTTTCATGTAAGAAAAATTAATTTTAAGCAAATAGAAAAGAGAAATCAAGAAAAGGAATTAGATGTAACACTGAGAACTTCTTGAGATAATTCAAATATGAATTTAGTTGTGGACGTATTACAATTCTGGAGAAACTATTTTGACTACCCCACCTAAACGCAAAAAATAAATCTAAGTTATCAAGACAAAACCTGGAGATTAATTTCTATTTATCTACTCATCAAACTTAATCAATACAGAGACTGGCATCAGAAGAAATGGGACAGGTCATTATGAAAGGAAAGGCAATTAATCACGAGTCAGTGTCTGTATCTGTATATGCTTAGAACAGCACAAACGTTTATTCCAAATAATTTAGGAGGTATGTACCTGAAACTTGCTGTTAAATATTCTCAACTGCATATGCAATATTTGCTGTTGTGGCTCTTCATATAACCTAGAGATTTCTGCTTTTAAAAATTAATTGAGTGTTCTGGTAGCTCTGATATAATATTTTTTTTTCATTCTATTTAAAGAAGGAAATAATATCCTTTCACATCCTCCAAGGCATCTTTCCAGTATTATCAAGGCTTAAATGCTAGCTGTAAAGGATGGGACACAATGTGAATATTAATGTCCTGGTTGAGCTGACAAATGTGCTCTCTTTGGGCCAGGGCCAGACATGAGCATTCAAAGTATGGAACTAGTCCAAGAGGCTGAGATTTTCAGAGAATCTAGGGAAAAGCCTGCCAAAAGTGCTCAGAAGCTTCCCCATAAAGAGACTGCTCTAGAAATTTGCAATGTGTGGATGAAAAAAAAATAGTTTGTGACAGAACTGGAATGAGTTGAAACTGTTCAGGATGGTGAAGGAGGACAAGACTTCCAGTGCATCAGGACATGGACAGAGTGGGAATGGCAGGTGAACTAAAGCACAGGAATGAAAATTTGGCCATGGTTGGTTGCAGTGAAATGGTTGAAAATAGCCACACATTTCACCACATTCTAGATTTCACCGGTGTTACAAATATCATGAAGATTAATTGAACTCTTTTAATAATATTAGTTTATTTCCCTGTACAGCCAAGTCTGCTCCAGTAGTGTGCTGACCTCAAGAGGATTTTGGTAGTGAAGTCAGTAATCCCATCACATCTTTCTCTTGGCAGAATCAAGGCCAGGGGACTTGCAAAGGGAGCTGTCAAAAGATATTTTTCTCCTGTATCCTTTTGGACATCCATGTGCATAGAGCCCTTCTTAAAACATCCTTTGTACAAAATTCCCAAATTATGGCATAATCTGGAGGCAGAGATGGCTCATTGGACTGTCTAATGAGTACAAATTAGGGAGGATGTCCCCAGAGGGAAATGCAGAGAGGATTTAGGCCACACTACTCCATAGAAAAGGTGCTCTTGGAACAGACAAGCAATTTAGAAATTTTGCCTGAAAGCCACTCAAACCTTTCAGCAGCAGGGAAAACTTGCTCTCTCTACACAATCCTTCAGTGTTTCCAGCCTTCATTCCTGCTGATTACTTCCCTCTGCTCATATTCATGCACTGGGAAGATCAAATTGTTAGGTAAAAGGTAAAATACCTTTTACCACCAGGGTGTATGTTTGTGAATATAACTTTTAGCCAGATCATAGAGGTATTCTGATTTACAAGAAAGGTGCCTGGGCTCTCTGAACATGTCATGGGAACTGCTACTCTCATTCTCAAAACATGCTGGTATTAGGAGAGGGTGAAAAAAGCAAAGTAGAACTTCAGCTCTTCTCTAAAACCTTATACACTCCCTCATATGAGCAGTTCTTTCTTTCCCAACTCAAAGATCACCTTAGACCGACTAATTTTTGGTTATTTTTTGTTCCCTTTAGAAGTCTACATTGTAATTTGTTGGCCAACTCTTTGTAGCATTAAAGGGAGTGGTCTTGCTCTGATAAAATCAGAAGGACTGTGGCAGATAAATTTTTGATCCTTCATTCTCATAAATTCCCTTCCTTCTTATTTTTGCAATGCAGGTGCTCTACAACTTTCCTCCATGCTTTATTCCAAAATCCACAAATTCTTTCTGCAAAGAAAATCCTTTGTTTTCATTTTACAGACAGGGAAAGTATTTTTCACTGTTCCATGCTGAGAGGCCCTTCATGTGTCACAGGAAGCTCAGAAGCAAAGCTCTGTGGTGACTGCACTAGATTTTTTGTAGGAATACTCAATGAGCATGTATCCTAGGATAAAACACTGAAATAATCCCTGGTTGCATGTTTGTTCCCTCACCTTTCTTCTAGGTGTTAAGATTAGCTTCAGTTCAGCAAAACGTATCAACAGGAAGTACAGGTGTCATTTTTAAAGGCAGGTCTTCATCTGCTAAAAGTAAATTTTTAGGCCTGACTCTTCTGGGAAAAATACAACTTTTATGTACAGTCCAAACTCAGGTTTAGAAACTTTGGTATCCAGTTTCCAAGTTGGCTTTCCTCCTAGAGGATCTGTATTTGGAATTTGCATTATCCCAATCCCCTAAACAGGTAAAACATAAAGGGAAATGTACAACCAACTGATGAAAGATGCATCCCGTGGGATGTAAAAGCAGATGGGAAGACTGATCTTAAAGTGGGCAATCTTAAAGTGGGAAGAAAGGAAGGACCCTTGCAAGAGCATAGTATTAGGAAAAATATACATACTTAGTAGTGAGGAGAAGAGCAAAATTGCTAATAAAAATAAAATTTCACAGCTCACCCAAACCTGGGTTTTACTAGCCATTGTTTTGACTCAGTCTCATTAAAATGAGGGGGCTTCCAAAGGTTTCTTTCTATGTATTCATTAATTTTCCACCCCCAAAAAGAAAAAACAAAACAAAACAAAACCATAAAACCAACCAAAAATCCTCATGAAGTTTTTCTAATAAAGCCACTAGTATTCTGACATAATATTTGTGAAATAAGGTTAAACATTAGGAAAATACTTCATTGTCTCCTTGATATTGATATAACTGTCTAATGATTCAAAAGCTGCCAAATCAGTTTATTTCCCACTGCTTTGTTTATACCCAGAAAGATAGAAAAGAACAGAAATATTATCCATTGTTTCACAGAAAAATCCTTAAGGTTTCAACAACTGCTCTGAAATGACAGGCATTAAAAGAAAATATCTCATAATTTTTGAGATTACTGGTGCATAAATGTACATAATTTCTATTCTAATTTGATGTCTGTCTAGTTAGCCTGTGATTTTTTAATGAAAAGGTTAGCAACTGTTGGTTGGGTTCCCCAGTAAATAGTAATGACAACCTGTGGTGGAAATGAAAGTGACACTAATGACACGTAATAAAAAGCAGCAGTTGGTGATCCAAGGGAAACAAAAATGAACCAAGTAGGTGATTATTAAGTGGACTGGCTACCAGTAAATTTTACAGAATACAAATACGTTTTCAAACAGCAGCTTTTAATGTGACTGAAACATGTATAAAAATGGTTTGAAGAGACATGGATATTGATCCATGCTGATCTTTATCAACGTGACAGAGCAGCATTTCATTCAGTAGATCTTGCATTACAGCCTGCTCAGAGCATTTAATGATCTGCAGCATCTTACTGTTGTAAGTGATTTCCATAGCAATACTAGAAATCTTTTAACAGGGCAAGCTGGAAAAGAGAACTTCTGCTGTGATCCCCATTCTGGTGTATCATTAAAGTGAAAACTTTCCCCTCAGCATTTAGTGATGACAAAAGTTCCAACCTTGGGAGAAGGGTTTCAGAATGATAAGTGGAATGGCTCCTTTCACGTGAAGTGCTTTCACCCACTGCATTGCTAGAGGGGAATTTATTAAGTTTGAACCTTAAGGACATGTTCTTTTATTCATTTGGGAGCATATTCTCAGGCCAGATGCAGTCTTCCATGCCTTACTGTTCTGTAAGCAAAGTTTTAAAATAATGTCACTGTTGTATGATTTTAAAGGAACTCTTAAGTGATGTTGTTGATATTACTTGATAGACATTCTGTTCCTGACAAGGCAATTTAAAGGTCTAAATCAAATGTCAGATCCTAAACTGTATACTTTGTAACTTACATCATTATATTTTGTCAGAAAGATCTTCAAATATTAATGACCCTTTTTACTGAAGACTTAAGTTAGCACTAGCTATATGAGCCAGGAAAAAACCCTTGAGGAGTACATCTCTTATCTTCAAAACAAGTAACTTAACTGCCAAACATGTAGATAACCTAAAGCATATGTATACATTTCCCCCCTTCAACTTCAGTCAAAATAGCAGGGAACTTGGCTCTGAGTATTTTAAATGGAATAGCAGGCCCTCTAAGCTCTGATATAATTCTATGTTTTTAATGGGCAAAAGGTCCCTGTGTCCCATGACCTACTTTTAGGTGCAATTCTTACCTCAGCTGTGGCTAAGCTGGGATAGCATCCTGAACTTGATGTTCTTGTTCCTAGGCAGTGCCCCAGTAACTAGCAATAAAGTGACAAAAGGATGGAGTGTTACTCTCCACTATGTGGCAATTAGGATGAAAATAATGAGCTGTGATGGGGCTCATTGTGAGACAGTAGTGAAAGAGATGGATATCAATTAGCTGACGTTATTTCAGCCCATGCTTCTTCACATAAACAGTAATTACATACTAGCTGAAATACTGTTGTAGAAATAATTGCTGTGTTAGTTTTTATGTATTTTCTGTTCTATGTATTTTTAATGTAAAAATGTAGATACTCTTGGAAGCTCCTACAGCAAATTACTTTCAGCTTTACTTAGGTTTTTATTTATATTTTACCACGGTTACATGATTTAAAATGGATTTGTCACTCTATGGTTAAATGACCTGATGAGCATTTCATATAAAATTAGATTATTTTTAAAATATAAATTCTGATGCAATCGAGTTAACACCAGCATACACAGATGTACATATAGATGCAGAAGATACATGCAGTCATATATGAGTCTCATTCTCATTCATACAAAGTTCAAAAGAGAAATTTAAACTTCTTTGGCTGTATTTCAAGAATATGGATGAATAACTTTCATCTGTATCCAATATTTCACTGAGACTAGGTTAGATAAAATTCAGTTAGCAAATACACAGTAGCGCTTTTTTTTTTTTTAAATTGCATACAAGTGCTAAATGCTGGAAGATTCTCTTGCACTTTCTGTCTTGATAACAAAATATTTTAGGTCTTAAACCAGTTTTTGCTGGAGTCAGCACCTTTGCTTTCAAAGGGTGTCAGTATGTGGCATAGGCTATTATATTCTGAATAATATTTTTAATGGTTTAGTATAATACGGGTTCTGCTAATATTAGAAATTTTCACATTTGTGCAATGATGGACAGTTTTACACCACCTTTCACCATGTACTTAATTTTAGGGAATAAATGGTTCCTTTCCTTTTGTTACAAGGAACAGTAGATTGTTGCCTCAGTTTTAGAATTGAAGCAGTATTAATAGATTTTACACTGCCAATTTCTTTTTATCTGTGCCTAGAATAATTTGACATCCCTAGGACTTTTTCCATGGCATGAATGAGTTGCAGATGTGTGCTCAGTATCAGTAGGTCAGCTTTGCTAAGATGGAGAAACTGTCAATAATTCTGATGAAAAGAATCGAAGGAATATGAAATGTGTCAAGGTATATTAGGTTAAAATGTGATTTGGTGTAAACATTTAAGGGATAAGAGAAAAAAAATTATAGTAGATTATTTTAGGTACTTTAAAAATATTTTAATACCATTTTTGACAGTCATTGGGAATACTACATTCCACTTTGTAAAAAAAATAATTATTATGAGGTAAGTGTCAAGAGGTAAATGGCTACTTTCACAGGGAGAGTTCTAAAATAAACCCCCTCTTATTAACAGAATGAGTAAGTTTTAAATAAGAAAATTAGCCTCCCACAGTACATGTTGATAATAGCCCTGAAAAGTGCTCTGCAACTGTCTAAGCAGTGATGGCAATGAGCTAATAATCTATTAATTCCTTTTTCAAATTTGATATATTTAAAAAAAATAAAATTCAGCATCAACATAAATATTTATCATCAAAAATATTTAGCATCAAACTAATTTTCAAAATGCATCTGGAATAAGATGGATGGGACATGATTCCTCCATACATTCATCAGGAAGCTAATCATACCAACGCTTAAGCACACATAATTCCAAGTACGTTAGCAGATCCAAATAAGTCACCTGGACTAGTCACATGTGTAGAATTAGGAAGATGCAAAAGCTCTAAAACTGAGCTAAAATTCAATGTTCCCTCTCATAAATTTAGGGAAGCATTTTAATGACGGAACACTCTTTTCTAACAGCTGAAAATAGTGTTCTCCCTTGTCTATAGTTTTGAGGGTTTGTATCTCTTCACTGTGTTTTAAAACAAAAGCAATCTCTATTAGTTTGTCAAGGAAACATTGCCTTTCAATGTCTCCTTCAACTGCCAAACCTTCTGGATAATTAGAGCTCAGTAAGGAGTAATCAATTTACTTTGTATATGTGCAATATGTTTAAAGTGTGATATGGATTTAAATTGATAAAAGATGCATACCCTCACTATCCTTCTTAAGTCTTGACCCATTAAATACCTAATTCAGCTGAATTTTATATCAGAATGCCTGCAAAATATTACCAAAGACTCCACACTCCTTAGCCTCTTGGTAAAGCTGCTTTAAAAAGTGTTTCGGGGAAAAGTATAGCAGAGCTGATAGCATTAGATACCTTTCTTTCACCACTTTCTTCAAATTTTGCCTGTAAAAATCATACCATATCTGTCTGCATGCAAAATTATACTTTAAAGTTTATTTTATTCCTTCAATCAAAGCACCTATTCCTTGAAGACTGCAAAGTCCATGATCACACATCATTCCTCTCATAGGTGCCATGAAACTTATTCCAGACCTCAAGGAATGCTAGAACGCTCCAAGTGTGCTGACACACCAGGGCCATGTGGCCAACCATTTCAGGAAAAGGTCTGATCATCTGCAAAAGCAGTTTTTCTTGTTTTATTGATCTTCCCAGTTAATTTTGAAGTGGAAAAATTTCCATCTTCAATCTGTTGAAATGGTATCTTTTAAGAAAAAGCAAAGTGAGGTAACCATCAACTGATGGCTGACCTCCATCTGCTAATCACAGAGTGGAGATGTAGTTTCTAGCCCTTATCTTTTCTGTCAAATGCCCCCAAATCCTGGGTTTTTTTAGGAGAAGTTTCTCAACTTTTAACTTGAAAATTCAGCTAGAGTCTGGGAAAAAGTCAACTGATCTGTTGAAGTGAAAACCGTAATATTTTTATGAAAAAAATAACTTCAAGAACTCATCAGTGTCAGTGAAAATTGCCAGTGTCAAAGCCTTTGCATTATTAATGCCTCTTTCTTATGAGCACAGTCCCACTGGGATTTGTTTATGCTGAACAAAGGCCAATACAGGTTTCTGGCTGCAAGGACTCCTTTCCTTTCCTCCAGAGGCCTAGGGTTCCCATACCTAGGGATGTGCTGTCCAAGCAGAGCAGCCTGTGAGTTCTCTAAAAGCATAAATCTGGGCAACAGGCATTTTACTGCCTGTAAAATGGTTTTTGAAGGGCTGTCAGTGCTGAAACATGTGCTGGCTCAGGCCTGGCAGCTCCACCAGTATGATCAGCAAGCTGTGGCTTTTGGGTGCTCAGGCAACCAATTTGAGAGCTGATCTACTGCCCTACCACTTCTGGCAAAGACCTGTTGCCTTTGAGGGAGCCTGGCGAGGCAGGCTGGAGATATTTGGAAGTACTGGACAAACGGATGCTGTGGAGTAGTAGGTTTGACACCAGAAAAGTTGGAGCTGCTGCTGTTGGTTCTGCCAGCTCTGGCAGAGCAGTGGATGGCACTTTTCCAGCATGGACTGTACATTTTCATCACACATGTGTTCCAGCTTTTCAGGAGAATGTCTGTCATCTGCAGAACAGATGCCCAGGGATATTTGTGTGAGTAGAGGAAGGTTAGCAGTGCTCACGTTCGGAGGAATTTGCCACACCAGAGCCAGTGAGCAGAGCCTCTGAGCTGCAGGACTGCGCTCAGTTACTGGGAGTGAAGAGACTCCAGCAACAGATTGGAAGTTGAAAGAGCGGAGCAGATTGTTTGTGAAGAGTTTCAAAGTCACAAAGATTTGAAAACAATGTGTTTTCTGACCTTAATATAATATGATAGAATCTGGATAATTAAGTGCAAATTTTATTTTAAATGATAAAATGGAAAGGTTAGTAATAAAGTTAAAATGCTTAATTTACAAAGGACCATTTTTAGAAACATTTGAGTGTATCTGACCTTCTTCCACTGCATGCTGCTTCTTTTACTTTATTATAAGAACCTCTCAGGGTAACTCAAATGTAAAGCATGTTGCTCATCACTTCGAAGAGATCCAGACAAGTTGAGAATGTGGATGTGTTTTAACAGAAGGGTGAGGTAGAGCTTAATCAAACCCCCCTGTACTATGTACCACTCAACTGCTGTTGTAGTGTTATGGAAGGGACTTTTATTGATACTGTCACAAAACTGCAAACTCAGTTTTCAATAGAATTGAATGGATTCTTACATGCTTCATGCTACAGTGTTCATAGGATCCATCTAATCTTGAAAAACTCATCAGGTCATTATGTTGCAGGCAATCACCCAGTACAGGTCATATACCTT
This sequence comes from Notiomystis cincta, assembly GCA_013398075.1. NCBI lineage: Eukaryota > Metazoa > Chordata > Aves > Passeriformes > Notiomystidae > Notiomystis > Notiomystis cincta. Next base: position 294,865 of record VZRX01013348.1, on the reverse strand, counting down.
AGTCATAGTATATAAGTCTAAAGTCTATTTAATAGCTACTCTCTTGAATGGAATTTGTGATCTGTTGTCCAATTGTTTGTGGTAGAGGAGATTTCAGGTCATGTAGCTCATATATGAACAAAATACTCAGGTTTACTGAACACCCTTTGATGTTGATAGGTCAATTATAATGTAAAAAAGCACTGACAGTCTCCTCACCAGATAGAAGATAATGCCAAGTGCCTTCCAAACAACAAAGAGTGCATGACAGTAATAAATATTGAAAGCAGATAAAAATACTTCCTTTAACTTTGGATGTCAAGAGGCATTAAAATTTCAGTGATGTGTTTTGTCAACATACTTCTACCTGCAGTCCTAGTATGCTTAGAAAAGAATTATCACCATCTGGAGTGTTACAGAAGTATGAAGCTCTTATCTGTTGTTTTCACCAAAATTTCAAACGAAACTGTGGCAGCAGGATCCATTTAATCAAATTTATCACCGAGTTCATATTTTTGGTAGCAGCAGATGGATGGCAGTCTGGAAGATTTACCTAGAAAAGACTTGGGGTAGTTCTGAATATTTTCTTAGCATTTCAGCATATGCTAGAAGTGAGTGTGTTCCCACACTTTAGCAAGTTACCACTGATTAGTAGAAGCTGTGGTAACTGATCATGTGCAGATTTAGTCCATCCAATTGAAAAGTATCAAACACATTAGACTGTGGAGTTCATATTATGAGTAGGTTTTAAAGATGTTAAAGTTGATCTGAGGGAATGGTTTTCATGCCCGAAGTGGAATAGACTAAGAGCACTCTGGCTATCTGATTTATAATGCATTAAAAAAATAGAAGATATAATACATTTACTTTTCAGTGTTGATCCATGCACTCCTACTGAGGAAGACTGTGGTGAGCCACTGGAGACCAAAATTCTCTTCTCCCCTTTGCCACTATATTATTGCCTGAACTCTAACATTATTTAGATTTTCTGCCCTTTTATTTCCCTAGAAATTAGAGTACAGGAAGGAATTTCTAAAGATTGGTAAGACAATTGGTAAGTATTGTCTTACCAATACTTCCTTTCAAGTAGATAATTTCATTTCTGAAAACACTTGCTTTTCAGATGCCCACGTAAAACTAGAAAGGTGCAAAGTTTATATATAGGTTTTATATAGTTGTTATAGTTTGAAAACTGAGACAGGAACAACAATGTTAATATTTAGTAAGGTGACTAACTTTTCAATCTGAAGAGATTTATTAATAAAAACACTGTAAGAATTTTGAAAGTTTTTATTCCAAAAATATGTGCCAGCACAAATTCTGATTTTTCAGTTCAAAAAATAGAGGTCCCCCTCTGTTTCCATGGCCCCCTCTGACTTGCATACATCCATGTGTGTATTGCAGTGAGTTCTATGCTTTATCATTGTGCAGTGAATACCAAGGCCAGAAATCTGACAAAAATCTGCTTTCTTTATTGCATATTCTCACTGCAAAGCAATGCATAATGCAAAACTGGCACCACCACCAGTTGCCTTATACCAAATTTTCTTAAAGCCTCAGAAGAGTTTTAGAAATACATTGCAGAATTCAGAAATGAGCCCTACCATTGCAAAATAAAATTCAATCTTCTTCCTTTCTGCCTTTCTCTCTTCTCCCTTCCCTTTTCTTTTCTTCCTGTCCCTCTCCTTCTTCCTCTTCCTCCCCTCTCAGCTGCATCCCAACCGTGTCTCTGCCAATGACATCAATCACAATCCCACCAACAGGTTGTTATGCAGATTTTTTTTTTAATTGCCATTGCTATCTAAACCAAACACAACCTGGTGGTGCAACTGCTAGTGACTTTTGTCATCTGTCTTTTTATGGGGACTCTGGTGCCATCCCATTCTTGTATTTTGGACGCCTCTATGAAGAATTTCTGAGATCTGTGGGTTTGAGGGTTTCTGCCTTGGCAGTGTCAAAACAGCAGCATGGTTAATCAGGTTATGTTAAACAGTCAGACATTAAGACCAGGTGGTGTTCAAGGACTCAGCAGGCTTTATGTCCATATGGAGTCCTTAAATTTTGTAGCCTGTCTGCAAGTTTCTTAGAAACCTCTGCAAAGGGTTTGTTAAAGTACACTTTGTAAAAGTCTACTTAGACCAAAAACCAAGCCCTACAAGGGTTTATGATGATTTCTTTAAATAATTTAGCCTTAGTTTATTTCTTAAATATAGTAATTCTTGAAAAATTGTAATGGCTTTAGAATTTAAAATTGAACTCTGCTAGATGAGACAGAATAATAAGGGGGGATATTATAGTCTATAAAATAGCAGCATATGCCATAATGTTAAATTTGAAGAACTTCTGGTATTTGTAGTATAATTTCCAATTCTATGTCAAATATTTATTTTTGCTCATGTCAGTACTACACCTCCGTTAGTCAAACTGATATTTAAGACCATTTATGAGCAGAAAAACTCAGATAACCTTGTGACTATAGTAGTTCAACTACTATAATCTCTTTTAACATGTAAAGATTATTAAACTTGTTAGTTTTCTGTGACTTTGCTTTATCTCTTCTTACATTCACACCTGTAGGTTGTTAGGAATTTTCCTACTAAAAATTTCAGCAAATTAGGACCTTCTGAGGAAGGCATAATTTTGCAGTAAAGTGCTAATTTTGGTGAAAATTTCAGAAGGAAAACTAATTTAAGGTTCTCATAAATAGCTGATCAGAGAAAGAGGTTCTCCATGTGAAACTGGAGCTTGCATTTGTCAAAACAAAATTTAAACTGTCAAGTGTAAACTAAGATTGGGATTTCCATGAAGTACTGCACCATTTCTCTGGAAGTTTTCCAAGAGCAGAAAAATATTGGTCCACAACTTAAAAATATATGCAGGAGGAAAAGAACTTGAGAGAAATACAGAAAACCTATGGAGGATTGATTGGCTTCACTAAAGCTAAAATGGGATAAGGCTTCTGGTATGTTAAATTAGGAAGCCTTTGGATAAAATCATTAAAATAAAAACTGCTTTAAGGTCAGCAAGTGCTTCATTAATTACAAAAAATTACAGGTACATTAATTACAAAAAAACCCAATACCAAACCAAAACAAACCAAAACAAAATGAAAAAAAAAACCAAACCACAAAACCCAAACCAAAGCAAACAAAAAAAACCCCGCTAACAAAAACCAAACCAAACCAAACCAATAAAAAACCAACCAAAAAAAGCAACCACAAACAAACAAACAAACAAACAAACAAGCTTAGCAACATTAGACCGGGCCAAAATCAAAAAATTTAATGCAGGAAATACTAACAACAGCCAACAGCAAAACAAAAATCAAAACAAAGATCAAGTATACATATACTTCTGTACAAATATCACAGTCCAGAAATAATGGAATTAACTGAAAAGCCTGATTTTAGATAAGGCTGATGTTACTTTGGGCACTAAAATAAAGAATATTGTGAAAAATAAATTACAGTCTATGGGATAACTTAAATATTGTGGAATAAAAAACTTAGAAATACTGAAATTAACCACAAGGATATTGGTTCTAAAAGATGAAGAAATGAAGAAAGCATGGAGTGAATGCAGATGCTTGAAGAATATCAACAAGCACTATAGTGTTTAAATGAATTTGAAGACCCAGGGACAGCTCAGAGGAGTGTAACAGCAGTAATACAAGAACATTTGCAGTTATCAGTCACCCTATTAGGAGCAGAGTGGGCAGGATTCTCAAAAATAGAATCTGTGCTGATAACAAGAGGTTTTGACCATTGCCACGTAAATTTGCTATATTTTAAGAGATGGTTTCTCAGAGAAAAAGGCCAAAATGCAAGCACATAAGCAGCATTTAGAAATATATTACTTCTTTCTGGAAGTGACTGCATGGTACCCACATTTAAAACCACTGTAGGAAAGGAAGGAATCCCCCCGACAATGTTTCACTTCAGAGAGGAAAATGAAGCGGTTGGCTGAAATATCTGTTCAAAAGGCTGGAAGAGCTGCAGCAGCACATTCATTTAAAGGTGGGAGTGAATTTTCAGAACAGATGTATTCCCTACACAAACAGAAGAAGGGAAAGGAAGCAGAGAAAAAAAAACTTGTATCTTTAACAGAATAGAAGAGAAGGATCTTGGAAATATAGGATCTTATGACAAGAGATGTGTCCAACTGAAAGAAAATTTAAAGGCATACCAGGAAGTTAAAACTTTGACCTGGCAATTCTTTAACAAGGTAAGGAAAAATTTACTAAAAAAACAGAAATAACACCAAATCCTATGAATAAAATGTCTTTTTCAAAATACATTGACCATTACAGAATTGATATGGTTAAGAAATGGTCAGGAAATTAAACCATTACTCTTGGAAACTTGTTATCGATAGTTTCCTCTAGGGAAGCTACCACAGATATTTTTGGAGGCATTGAATCTGACAAATTGTTTTAAATTTGGGGGTCAATGGCAAAAGTTTGAAAGTAATAACTATTGACCATCCTGGATAGTATATGCACAAAACTAATATTATTTTCCTTGACCTATAAGCTTTTGTGTGGTTTCTGTTGCTTTCAAATCAGCCTCAGGACCTGAAGATCAGGCAACTGTAGATACAGTTTGACTTTTTTTTTAATGTTTTGAGGGTAAGAGAGACTATTGAAAAGCAATAAACCAAAAAATCTGATTTATCTACTGGATAAACTGGAAGAAAATGTAATGAAAACCGTGAATATAAGAAATATGGACAAATATGATGTAATGGTTGTACAGTCAGCAATGCTTTTGCAAAAATGAGGTCATGTCTGTGAGATTTTATTAGGCTTCTCTGAACTCGCAGTTGGAGAATGGAATAAAGGTGACCTGGCTGTTGTCAGGAATAAGGATATTCAAAAATGGTTTTGACATGATGCCTCCATAAAGCTCTTGGCTAAACGAAATTAATAGAAGCAAAGATCAAATCAAGAATTAATAACCAATAAAAGAGGGGGGGGGGAAAAGTTGAGTAACACATGGTGGGCTCAAGTAACCAATGAGATCTGAAAGCACTGCTGATGGATCATTTCATATGTCTTTACTCTTCCTTAGTAATTTGAAAGTGGATAAGAATAGTTAAATGACATTATTTGATAAATATAACATTCTAGGTAGAAAAAGTCAAAACTGATTATTAAGTCTTGCACAAAGATCTCTATTACTAAGTGATGGTGATGAACCTAATCTGCCATTTCAACGCAGGAATACTGAACCTACACAAATAAAATGATGATCGTATTGTCCACTATGCAGATCAGACCCACTCCTTAGGGAACTCTGCTGCCTTCCTGGGGCCTGGGTGAAGGATGTGAAGAGAGAGTTTCCTGCCCTAGTAAGGCCCTCAGATTATTTTCCATTATGAATTTCTCAGGTAGGAAGAAATGTTGGGGGTTTTGTTCATGGTTCATTTTTCATGAAATTACAGACCTACTGTTAGCTGATGGGGGTCACCCCTCACAAAGAGGGAGAAAGAATCTTTGCACAGGCATTAGCAGGGCTCATTGACAGAGCTTAAGGGGAAAGGAGTAAAATCAGGCTCACTAGAGATAAACCTGGGGGCAGCATGCCAGCATTTGTGGGATAATTTGCTAGCAAGGTCCTTTGGCCTTCTGTCTCAGTGATCTTAAAGGTCTTTTCTTACCTAACTGATGAATATAATTCCAGATGCACCCATACCTTGATTGCTGGGTGCAGTGCATATGTGATCACAGAATTATAGAAACATAGAATGGCTTAGGTTGAAAGGGACCTTAAAGATCCTCTTGTTTCAATCCCATTGTCATGGGCAGGGACATCTTCAACTAGTTCAGGCTGCTCAGAGCTCTAGCCAATCTGGCCTTGAACACTTCCAAGGAAGGAACATCCACAACTTCCCTAGGCAGCCAGTTCCACCACTCCCACAGTAAAGAAAGACATAGATTCCTCATGGATTTTCTAGGAGGTATTATCTTCAAAGTCCCAACCCTGCTTAACTCATGTGAACTGACAGGAACGCAGCCTGATCTGTCACACTTGTGTAAAAAGTTTATGGAAATGGTGAAACTGATTTATTTGAAATTTGAAGCTCAAATGGACTCTGGAGTGGAGCTATTCTTTGTCAAGTTTCAGCCCACAGAAAGATTATAAAGCTGAGCTCTGAACTAGTAAAAATAGAATTTGCAAATGAAGTGCTGACACAAGTCTCAGGCATAAGTAGGATGAGCACTATCATGTATGAATGAGCCTTTCTGTCTTTCACAGTAGCATGCCATGCAATATGCAAATCACTTGGTTTAATGAACAGCTTCATTTAAAAAAAGAGTTCATGTGATTAAACACTCAGAGACAGTTATTAATGTTTTAATTTTACGGACTGAACTAGGATCCATAAAATTAAATCCAATAAAACTCTAAAAATAATTAGAAAGAAGCCAGCTAAATATAAATGATCATAGGTTTGTTGGCTGCTCCTGGGTTGGGGTTTCAAAATTCTGGAAGCCAAAGGAATATCTCTTGCAGGGAGTAAACAATAAAAACATTCATACAAAATGCATGAAATTAACTTTGGTTTGGTTAAATAAATCTACTGTAAAGAAGTTCAAGATGACTGAATGGTGGCATATAGGGATAAGGTATAGATATACACTAGATATACATAGAGAGAAGGATTATAGTTACATAATACCTATGCGTGTTACTGCTTTAGAGGAATGAATACAACTTCACACAGCTTTAAAGGAGGAAAATCTCAGTGACCAGCTTTGAATAAAATAGACACACACAACACCATTGAGGGCCTAAACTCATTATAGAGCTACTTATATACCAAATTTAAAAAACCTGAGTAGATCTAAATAAACAAAGTTCCCATGTATTTGCCTGCCCTACAAGACTAGAGCATTTTCTATGTGTTTTCATGCATGATTGCATCAGGGCTGCATTCAGGCACATTTTTGTGATAAACTTCATCCTTCCTACGAGATATAACACCCTCTATACATCTCTGATCTGAAGCAAACTGTCTTGGTTTAAGACAATTTAAGGGAAACACTCCAAAATGAGTTCTCCCCTTTTATTTAAACCAACCCCTTTCCACTAATAGGAGTAGATATAAGCAAAAAAATAACAGTATACTGAAAAAACCCTGAAATAACAACCCCTGGTGAAGATGCCATATCAGCTCCAACCCCTCCTGGGGCTGCCATGGTACCAGTGCCCCAGCTGAAAATGCCACTTCAGGCATTCTTTGTCCCCTCCTTGGGCTCCATCTCATGTATATCTAATGTGCACATAACAAAATTATTTATTGATATTTCAATAACCTTTACAAAAAAAATAGAGAGATAGAGAGAGAGAGTTCATAAGGTGCCAGTGAACCCCTGCTAGAAGCTGGGGTTAATTACTTGTTATCTTGCAAAAACATTATCCTCATCCTACTAATGACAATTACATGAAAATAAAAGAAGAAATTAATGTCATGCACAAATAAGGGGTGGAATAACAGTCTGCTTGGAGAATGTTTTGGAGGTGGTACTTTCATGCCCTAGAGAAACCCACCATAATAAAACACACAGGGAGACTTGAATTGAAAAGTTTGTGCTGGCAGTAATGTAATAGGGGGGCAAAAAAGAAGGAGTCTTTTCAGTATGACAAAAATTTCAGATTATTCAGAATTTATTTTGGCAGGAGCATTTGGGTGCATCATGTAAGTCAGAGAATATGCAAAAAAATAAGTCCTGCTTCCTATTTCAAATTTAATATAGGATGGGATTAATTAAATCCAGCACACATTTATCACTTTCTTTTTTCCTCTGTATCACTTTCTTTTTAATCTATTCCAAGTTTGTTCTGCCTATTTGTCTGTCATTCAACCAGCCATGTCAATTTTGATATGAGCCAATATTTACAAATTATAACATCTCTATATTATTTTTACTTGTTTAGAGTCTAAACAGGTCATGTTATCCACAATGTCCACAATACAGATCTAAAGACTGTGGCCAAAAAAAATGAAATTAAAAAAAGAACATTCTGGTACAAGATTTTCACGCCTGTGAAAGAAAAATGAACATGATGGAGAAACAGAGACAGATGTCAGAGTTTAAGGATAACAACTGTTGTTTCATGCTGAGCTGGTGGCTAGATGTGAGGAACAGATGTGAGGCTGACAGGAAGAAACACTGACTTGGTAGATAAGAAAATTTTATTTTGGAGGTTTTGGTAAAAAGTTTTAAGAACGACTTGGCCTGCACTGTCCTAAAGATGGAATAGGAAAAGCCTCTGAATGAGTCAGGGACAGCAGAGAATAAAGTTGTCAGCAAAAACACAGACAAATCGGTCAATTCAGAATTGTGAAAGCAAAGACAGTTGAAGAGAGCAGAGCAGACAGAGAAAACAAAAAGTAAAAAAGGTTTTCCTTCCTTCTTGCTCGTTAGACCTAATGATGGAATCTCAATTTCAAGGAAAGTTTTTTTCAGACAGTTGGAACAAATTTTTCAGATACATTGATGTGAGAAAGCAGAAAAACTTCATTGGCAAGGGGAATGTAAAGAAAGTTTTTAAACAAAGTTCTTTATGTTCTGTAAAACCTGTGTTCTTCAACCCTCTTTGGTCAGAGAGTTGAAACCAAAGGAAGTATGAAATAAAACATAGAGGAAAGAAAAAATAACAGAAGATGGTAATATTAAAGGGAAACTTCAGCCGGTTTGGAAAGGATAATAGTCACCAAGTAGTTTATAAGAGTTTCTGATTTATTTTATGTTTAAAATTAAAGTCATATTCTAATGAGGGTGATCTCTCTAATCTAGTGAAGTGAGAAATAGTAATGTAATTATCAAATTATGACCTTTGGTTTACTGTGCCAATGGATCCCTCTCTCTGGCTGCTTGGAATCTAATCAAAACCTGAACTGTATCACTGATGCTCTGCTTTTGGTGAATGTTTTCTAAGTCATCACAGCTCTGATAATCTCTCTTTTAGTATTACTATTTTAAAATTATTTGTTCATCTCTGATGTGCCAGTTTGGACACAAATCCAGAAGGAAACAACCCGAAAAGGGCATCTCTCTCTCTCTCTCTCCTGTCTGCCAGGCAAACAGGTCCCAACAGCGCCTCCCATATGGGTTTGGGAAACGAATTTCTCAAATGAAAGTGAAAAAAGCTATTTATTTAACAGAAAGAGTTCCCCCTCCCCCAGGCACAGGGCAGAAAAGGACACTGAATCCCCCTCCTGTCCCAGAGGTGGAGGCTGGTGGATTTCCCACAGTTCTTTCACTTCTCTTCTAAGCCCAAGTCCTGAGCAGAGCCGAGCCCCGTCAGGTCAAGGAGTGCAGAGTCCCACCGAGAGTCCTGGAGATGGTGAACTGGTCTTGGATGAAGAAGCAAGTGAAAAACAGTCCAAAAAGGAATAGAAGCTGCTGCGGCAGATCTCAGTCCCTCTCCAACTGAAAGCCAAAATGTTGAGAGCAAAATCCTCCCTCCTCTGCTACCAGCAGAGAAAAAAAGTCTCCAGCCAGGTAAAAATATGTAAACATTCTGGCTGCAAGGTCAAGTGAGCTGCTTTGAAGAGTCCTCCCGGCTGCAGTTTAAAGGTGCAAAAAAACTTCAAGCAGGTGGTGAGGAATACAAGATTGTCACAGAATCACCCCAAGACATTTGAAATTACCTTAAATGAAAGTTAACACTTGGAGCCCTGTGTCTTCTTTAATTTAAACCCAAATCACTAGTACAAATTAAAAACATAAACACTTTGCAATTATTTTTAAAAATTCAGCTAATTCTCTACCTAACATGAAGACATAGTGAAATGTCTGTGCGCTTTTAAAAGTGGATGAATCTACCATTTTCATTTAAGGAAATATCAGATTTATCAGATAGAAAAAATTACCTATTGCTGTTAGTGAACAATGACAGTTAGAATAGAATTCCCCCTCCCACCCTTCAAGTATAGAAATAACGTT
>VZRX01013348.1:232516-279121 GCA_013398075.1 Notiomystis cincta | reverse complement strand
GAAGAATGTAAAAAAAAAAAAAAAAAAAAAAAAAAAGTTTAAAATGTTGTAATTTGAAATTGAAGCTAGGTAAACTTGAAAAAATAAAGGAATGGGTAGCAGAACTAAAATAATTAATATTTTCCTCAATTCTTGGTGCCTGAATTTCTGTGATGAAACTCTCGTTCTTTTCTTTTTCTTCCTGTTTTGGGAATAGAAATGGTTTGTTTGGGGTTTTGTAGATTTTATCCTTTCTCCTGAATTTTCATCTTCTCTGTTGTGTGCTGCAGTATATTGTCTGGTTGCATCAATCACATTGTATCTCCTGAAGTAAATAATAAATTGTCAAGCCATGTATTATTTAATGCTGAAGAGAGCCTTCACATGTGAATACACAGGTATAGACTTAAAATTTGCTGTGGTGCTGGAGCCTACATTTACCAGATATTTTAAAGGAAGAGATGAGTGAATTCATTTTCTCTAGTGTTGGGCTTACTTCAACAGTCAGTGATCAAAGTTCAAGGTGAACTCTATTATCTATTTAGAAGACATTATGATATGTTTGTAAAGGTAATGTGTTTTCTCTTGTCTAAATACCAATGCTACCAAATCAAAAAGCAAGCACTGAAGTATATTTTAAGACTCTCAGCTGTCTACAGTTCATCTAACAATTATGAGGGATAGGGCTGGAGGTTGTGTTATTCCTTTGATTTTAAAAATTGTAAATTCTTGTACATTTAAGGCTAAATCTGTATCTTAATCCATATCTGTTACTCCACTCCACATGCCTTGGCTGAAACTCTGAATTTCACCACTTTATGTGGTAAAAAGTTGTTATTGAGGATTGAGTTGTTTTGTGGTTATAGTTCACTCTGATTTTGAGTAAAAGCCAAGTTCTGATTGTCAAGGTGGTAAATTTGCACCTACAACTTCTTATTCCCACTGCATTATTCATTACAGGAAACATTAAACAAATTGAGAACTAAGAAGTTTGCTTATTAACTTGATCAAAAACTTCAATCCCTTGAAGTACTGATGCTTGCTCTGCACAAGTTAGTTATCCCTGACTAAGAAGCTGCATAGATGAAATCTGTACCAGCAGAAACATTGTTCAAACTCAGGTCCTTGCCTAGGCTTTTTTATTCCTGAGTTACCAAAAACAGAGAAGAACTTTCAAAATTTCCTTTGACAGTTTTTCTCCTTCCAGCCATCCCAGAACTGAACTGGGAAAGTGTATATATAGGGCCCTGGTCATTGACACATTTGACTTGTGATAAGTCTCTGGTAAGTGAGAGCACTTAAATGCAATGTTTTATGTCACTTAAACCCTCACTACTGACAGGACCAATGTTACTGCAGCAGCAACAGGGCTAAAAGCTTTTCTAAAGATTATTCTCTTTTCTACATTTTAATTTCAATGTCAATATTTTAAAATTCAGTTAAGAAATCAAATTACAAATATTTTGTTTAATTCCACTTAGCAATCTTTGTATGTCCCCTCTTTTTGGCTTCTGTGGATGTATTGATTATATAGTTATTTCAGCAATATTTCTGTAGAATATGTTCAGCCTATTAGTTGCCTTAAAGCTTTTGCTGAGTTCTTTCTGTCTGTTGTGCTTGTGTTTATGATCACTGAAACCATGTTAATATTAATTTAGCAAGGAGATAATAGATGTGTCAGGCATGAGGACTGTGAAAGAACTCTGAATAATTAGAGTAAAGCTTTTAGTTGTTGCTATTAAAGTCCAGTAACTGTCAAAATATTTACAATTTGTGAATCTCATTCCTAAATGCAAAACTATTACAAACACAGTCTGCTGCTTTAAGTTAGAAAAAGAATGTTTTTATTTAACCATACAATTATCTTGAAGTGAAGAGGGGGGCCATCTGATTTCAAAATTATTAACTCTAAAAACATATGCAATTTACTTATGGATAAACATAAAAAAGAAAACAAAGATGATATTTTGTGATTGAAGACACTGAATTACATTTTTATGTGATTGATATGTTTCATGTGATAAATATAAACATTTTTCTGAATTTGCTATAGGATTACAGTATGAATCTGGAAGAACAGAAGATATTTCCTTTTTGTACAAGACTTTTGAGTATAAATTGGCATCCCAGGATTTACTTTCAGACTTTTAATTTTAAACTTTTGCTAGAATTATGACTTTGCAGCCACTGAGCTCATCACAAAATTCTCACAGGTTTCCTAATGTAACAATGGGCACTACCTTAAGTGGTTTGATACTTTATATATAGGTTTGAATGTCCAAATCTAATTGTGATGCAAATAAGTAAAAAAAGCAGTGACTTATGCCTTACTTATAAAAATTATAATTTCATAATTAGACAATTTTAATATTCCAGTCACCTTTGTTTATGATGCTTAGAATAAGTTGTTTGGGTGTGATATGTGTGTATTTCCAGAAAATTCCTATTGCAAAATATCAGAGCTTTCTAAGCTTCAATATTGACAAAGTCAACACTACTAATAAACAAATATTTAGCAATAAATTCCTCTAACTGCAGAACTGGTTTATGTACTTTTGAGTCCCACAGAGTTTGTGTATCACTGATTTTGGTGCTTATCATAGAATCATGGCATGGCTTGGATTGGAAGGGACCTTAAAGGTCATCTTGTTTCAACCCTGCTGTCATGGGCAGAGCTGCATTGCACACCAGGTTGCTCAGAGCTCCAACCAACCTGGCCTTGAACACTTCCACAGATGGGGCACCCACAGATTCTCTGGGCAACCTCTTCCAGTGCCTCACTACCCTCACAGTAAAGAATTTTTTCCTAATATCCAATCTACACTTAGCATCTTTCAGGTTGAAGCCATTCCCTCTTGTCCTGTCACTACAGGAGACACCTCACTCACTACAGGAGCTCTTGTAAAGAGTCCCTGACCCAGGTGCAGCACCTTGCAAGTGGTCTTACTAAACCTCATGAAATTGCCATTGGCCCACTTCTCGAGCTCATGACTTTGGATGGCATCTCATCTTCAGGTGTGTCATTGTTGTGATATGGTGTTATGTTTATATGGTCAAAGCTAAAAAATGTATATATTTTCATTTGATTGATTTACTAACCAAATATAATATTATGATACATTAATACCATGCTAGTACAATAATGTCATTGTAAGTTAAAAATCATCTGAGAATATTTTGGATGGGATGTGGCTTTATTAAAATGAGTTTACTCAGTGCATTTATTTACCTCACTCATCTCAAAAATACTTACTATACTCAAGGCTCTAATATTTGAAGTATAATTTTACAACTAAAAAGAAGTACAAACCTGTACAGTTGAGAGCACATTTGTTAGGCTGGATTAGCTCTCTGACTCAGTCAACTTTCTGCTACAGTTCCTTGACCGAGGTGTTTTTAGACTGCCTCTGTGATCTCAGCTCTATGTATCATGAGTGGTTGAAGATTTTTTTTTTCTTTTTTAAACTGTCACTAAATAAGCACTGTGTGAGAGAAAATAAAATGGTTTAGTGCTATCAATTGATTTTATTATCCCATTGATAAGACAGGAAATTATTTGACAGAAAAATAAACAAGGGAGAGGTTGACATTGCTATCATCCTTTAGAACATTACCACAAGAAAGGACATGGTGCTATTAAAGTGCTGCTAGCTTTCCTGAGCACCAAAGGCCAGCCAAAACCCCTCTGAAAATGTCACACAAATTTCTTATTCAAAACAAATAAATTTATGGAACAGAATGTCCACTAAATTAAAAACAAAATTACTCAAATTATTACAGGTATTACAAAACAGTAATATCACTGATGTATAGTGATGTTTGGAATTTAGTTTTACCTCATTCTAAGGAATTATTAAGAAGAAATGAATCTCTGGCTACAATTTCTACTCCCATGTGACCATATACTGTCTTTCCTTACTTACATGGTATCTTATGTAAGTGAAAAGTGATAGGAAAGCAACTTTCTTGAGAGAGAGAGTAATCTGAAACTTTATGTTAAACGAGCATAGATTTTAATTTCAGTTGAGTTTTGACTTTACTATTCACAATTTAAGTTGATTTTTTTTTTTTTTCCCCAGAATTTGAAGCTTTTTTACTGAGTAATATTGGATAGAGCAGGATAATGATGAGTCAGAAACATAACTGAAAGCAGTCAGACTGATGGCAGTGCATGATAATTGTGATAATTATATTTGCTACTCTGGTATTTTTTCATTATATACAACTATTTTAGGTCAGTCATGCTTGACCAACCTGATAGAATTCTACAATGAGAATGCTCAGTGGATGAGGAGAGCATTGACTACTCCTCATCTTGGCTGCAGCATGGGTTTTGATGATGAAATACAGGCTAGGTAAGTGAAAGTTGGATTAAAATTGGCTGAAGTGTCTAGAAAGAGAAGAACTTTGGGGTCCTAGTGGGCAATGAGGTGAGCAAAAGCAAGTGATAAGCCTTTGAGCTGGCAGAGCATTTCCAGCATGTCAGGGTGGGTGATTCTTCTCTTCTGCTCAGCATGGATACGTGTCTGGAGTGCTGAGTCCAGTTCTGGGCTCCCCAGTACAAAGGAGACATGGACTTACTGGGCAAAGACAATTAAGCATTGGAGGTTCTCTCACAGGAGGAGAGGATGAGAGAGTTGGGACTATCCAGACTGAAAAAAGAAGGCTCATGGAGAAATCTTGATGGTGGGTATAAACACATGGATGGGTGAGTGAAGAATGGAGCCAGGCGCTTCCCAGTGGTGTCCAGTGAAAGCACAAAAGGCAACAGACACAAATAAAAACACATTTGGAATTCCATTGAAGACTAAGGAAAATAATAGTATTAGAGTTCAGCCAGAAAAGATTACCCAGGATGATTGTAGAATCTCCACCTGTGGAGATATTTAAACGCAACTGAATGCAATTCTGAGCACCTCTCTGTAGCTGACCCTCTCTGATCTGGAAGTTTGGTCTAGACAATCTTCAGTTGTGTATTCCAGGCTCAACACTGTGATTCTGTGCATTTCTAAATGTAAGGTTTACTCTTTACTTCAGACTGAAATTACATTAAAAAGCCAAGATCTTCATAAGATTTAAATGATGTGGAACTAATTGCTCTCTGAAGTAAATATAAAAACAACATTTGTAGTAACTCAGGTTAAAAGTACAAAAAAACTTCAAGCAAGTGATGAGGAATACAGGATTGTCACAGAACCACCCCAAAACAAGGTCCAAACCTTGGTTTTCTTTTTAACATGATATTTTTATAATCTGCTACTGTTTCTACCTTGCAGAGACAGAGGACTGTAAGCTAATGCCGAGGGCCTCACTGTTCCAGTGAGAATCTTTAATTTTATCCTTTTTATCTGAGCCTATGTCTGTGATAGACCTTTAACTGGGCATAGTGGGAGGATATCCTCAGGAGACTGTGGCCCAGAGATGATATCACTAGTATTTTGGTTCAGAAATGGGTTTCATTTAAGAGGGAAGACCTGTCCTTTTTTGATGATGTCAGCTGGCCAGGAATGCCATTGTAAACAAATACAATCCATTTTTGATTTTGCAGAATTCTAAAAGTGGCAAGACTACCTTTAGATAAATTGCTTTAGATCTGTTTTGCTTTGTGATCCTGCTTCATTATAAATTATTATCTTTATTGAACTAGCAAACTCTTCTCTGTAGACTGAGAGGACTGGGCAATCCCTCCTATTTCTCTCCTGTGCTGCTTTTAACAACTACAAAGAAATAAATATTCTGCTCCTTTTCTCTCCACTCGCTCCAATAATTGAGGAACAATAAGGAGGGATTATAAATTGGAATGACAATTTATTAAAATCACAGTAACCACAGCAATATTAAGAATAAAGAATATACAAAAGAGACAGAGTGTTTTACCCACAAAAGGATATTTACCTCCAAGAAAAAAGACACTTCCCAAAATTAGTGCTGCCCACATGGTCTCCAGACAAAGGCAACATTGAAGGAATTCACTGAAGAAATAGGAAATGGGAAAGGGACTGGAAATGGTAGAGTGCTGATCCCAGCCCCTTTTCTCCAGAGAGAGAGAGAGGCAAGATGGGGAATTTCCAATTTCTGACACTCTTCCTGCCAAAACCATGCCCCCAGTGATGATGTGTGTGGCATGGAACAGAAAATTGATAAGAACTTCACCCCCTTTTCTCTATAACCAGGACGTATAAAAAAAAAAATTTCATCATTGTGGGAAAGCTGATTCAGCCACTGGTCCTAAGTAATGTTTAGACTATAAAAAGTTTTCAAGAAAATCCCCTTCGCTGCAGATGTGCAGAGCAAGTTCAATGCTGGGAACTCTGAGCTAAGCTTGGCATTTCTAATAATATAGAATTTATTCAACAGAGAATTCACCTGGTGTTTTTCTGAAAGCTGCAGACTCTTCCTTACAAGCTCTCTGAAGATTGGGTAGAGGCAGTTTAGCATTGGGCTTGCCCCAGGCTACTAAGTCCTGCAGAGAGACAGAAAATGTCTCAGCTCTGGGACTGCTTGTCTGGGTTTGTTAACATGCAAACTGCATTCAAACAGCTTCCTGTTTGCTTTACACCGTGACCCAGACTCTCTAAAAGAGCCCAACTGCTGAATTCTCATTGTTACTAATGCCAGTGTAATAGAATTGCTCTTAAGTGCTGGTGTGAAATTTCCCCAGGGTTAACAAATACTTAGTCCATGACTGCATAGGAAGTCTTTCAAGCCTATTGGCGTAAGCTACTTTGAAAGTGCACACAAATAGTCTGAAAGAAGCTATGCAAAAACAAAAGTACGTCTGAAATGCAGGAGCTGTTTCAGTCTGATCTTACAGCCAGTGGGATGTCCAAAAACTTGCCAAAGGCTGAGAACTAGCGAAGACAAAAAAAAAGCACATTCCTGGGAGGGTCCCAGCGTTGATATGAAGTTAAACTGTGGCACAAAGGATCCCCAAAGAATGTCAAGACTCCAGGTAGACCTTAGCAAGGCAAAGGCACAGGCTGGGCCAGATTTTCCTTCAAGGTACTACCACTGAGAAGCCTTGGGCTGTGCCAACTGCCTCCTTGGTAGAAGCTTTGGAGGTGACACATGTCCATGGTCTTTGTCACTATCATAGCACTCCAGTAAAAGGGGAATAAGGATACTGCTGATTCATCCTGCAGGCCACAGTGTCTGGATGTTGATTTTGTCTGTCTCAACAATGTTATTTAATAGCTGACGTCTGCTTTCAAGTTTTCCATATACATAGTGCATTTACTGGCAGATTTTGCTAAACTAAAATTCATGTTTGTCCATTGAATTCCCCGTTATGGTGCCCAAGGTTAAAGGTAAATTGCTGTAAATTGTTTCACATTTCATTTGCACTTATTGCTCCATCTATGTTCTCCAGTGCTCACCTATGTAGCTTGATTTTCCTTAATCTCTTTGTATGACCACTTTTTGCTTTGAGAAAATGAAACTTTGAAGACAAAACCAACACATCCAAGGCAGTATTTCCCTAGAAAAGTTCCATCAAATATGCCTCTAATTTGTGCATTTAGAAGTACAGCTTGATTGTTGCACTGAATTATTTAGATTTTTATTAAATCTTATTAAATATTATACTTTTTTATTAAAATTAAACAAATTATACAGAATTCTCTGCTTCAATTAATGATTTTTTTTTATCTCCACCATTGAGACTGTATCCTCATTCTCAAGAAGTGTTCCAAGGATCCTCTAATTAGATAGGGAAGCTGATGAAGCTTTTTAAACAAAGGAATTGTAGGCATATTCTCTTGCCTTTGTCTGTGCCTACATGAATAGATATTGGCAACAGAATTTTACTTTATGTCAAAGTAGGTTTCAGTTATAGTTTTTCTAGATCTAAGAAGCAGCCAGGCTGTTTGATTTCTTGCATCTTCTCCAGCATTCTCCTTTCTCTTACTCTCAGTTATTTATTGCTTTTCATTAGTAATCCTAAGTACCTCCAGAATTATTGTCATGCTCATGTCTTCTTAGTAATTTCTTATCAAATCTTCAGCCCCATAATTCTATAAAATGCCTTCTTTTTCATAACATTATGTTAATTCATGTTTAAAGTATTGTACCTTGCAATCTGTTTCATAGTTTCCCATTAGCATTTTCTTTTGATTCAATCGATTTATTTTTCATCACCTAGCAACCTCCAAATTCAGAAAACAGAAATGAATCTGCAACAGACACTTTATTAATTTTCAGCTCGTTGTCAAAGGCATTTTATACTGTCCTGAGATGAAATTAGAAAGTTAGGGTTTGACTTTGAATAATATATTTATCAGGGAAGATTTTATTCCACAAGGGTTACAGTTCATCAAATGAATTTGTTTGCAGTTCAGCAGTCACCTGAGATATTCATTGAAAGTTCAGAACATCTGTGTTTCTCATCACATTTGGCTGATAGCACATTTGGATTTATTCATAACAATCTGAAGAAAAGAATAATGTATTTATTCTTAATCTGCCTACACATTTAAAGGGAGCTTGAACTAAGAATTGGTGTACTATATGCAAGAAGAGGAAGGTGGTCTTGGAAAATAGAACGAAAAATCATTTATTACTCAGCACCAGCCTTATGTAGGGTCATTTGTGGAATTCTATGTCAAGTTTAAGGGCAATAAGGAATATATGCAAGGTAGAAGCAGAGGGTTATGAAGCTGGTTGTAGAATTATGATCTTTACGTAGAATTTGAAAATTCCCAGTGGAATTTTTTGTGAGAAAAGAACCCTTTAATCTAGGCCACACCTCCATTTTCATTTTAAACTACTAAGTTTTATAGATTTTGCACACTTTGTTAATTGCACAGTTATCAGATAATTTCTGTAGGGGCTGTTTTAACACAGCCATACTGACCTTCTGCAGCAGAATTCAAAAGATGACAGCACACAATTTCCTGTACTGCATATATTCTATAAGATCAGACACTTGTGCACAGTGGTCATGAGAATGATACACCAAAAGCAGGGATTTCTCCAACATGCTGTAAGGAGCAAATCCTGAATTCTACCTCTGGCACAGGGCTGACTGTTCTTGAGATTTGAATTGGTGGATTGCAAGAACTGTGGTTGCACAGGTGACCCTATGGATTTGGTTCCTTTTTGAATTTTTTCTCTTGAAAAATATATGAGTGCATTTTTAAAGCTCTGTCAAAGGAAAGGCAACTCCACTTTTACATCCCTATTAGCCTTAAGTGGTTCAAATCTGCTTCTCCTGTCTCTGCCCAATCCTAGGTTTGATGGGTTACACTGAAAGGGAATTTTGTTTTTCTGCTTTTTAAGAATGTGCAGCTGAGATGGAAAAATATTTTTAACTGGTTCTCCATCTCAGGAAGAGTGAAGGTTTTTTTCACTTTTCTGCCCTTGGACCTAAAAATCAAACAAATAAAAAAAAACCAGGAAGATAAAAAAGGGCAGGGGGAGAAAGAAATATAGAAATCATCAGAAAATTACTAGTGTATGCCTATACACTTAATGGTAATTTAAGGGGGTTTGTACTTATTTTGATTTAAATATTCTTTTCAAGATCACAGTTCTTCAGGCATCCCATCCATGGGGCTTTTTTAAATGCAAGATTATGGGGCTGCAGTATTCACAGACTTAGGAGATGGTGTGGCCAAATGTGCAGTTGCAGCTGAATCAGGCAAAGGGATTTTATCCCTCAGACTGCCAGTCCTCCCCCCAGCCCTCACCCCCCGTCTGCTGGCAGGCTTTCTTGTGCTTTAGTCCCTCTGCTCTACACAAACTGTCTCAGTTTTCACAAAAGCCAACCCAAAGGTGAATATTGACAGGATTTATGCCTACTCAGGGTGTTTTGACAGGAGCAGATAAGGCAGTGAGAGCATTTCAGGCTCTGACCATCTGAGACAGTGGTTTCACCTGGAGCACAGGGATGGCTGGGGAGGTGGCCTGGGGACTGCAGCCCAGCTGACTCAGCAGCCCCAGTGTGCCTACCTGCCAGCAATGATCTTTTTCTCTCTTATTTTCAGGTTTGTTAGCTTTAACAGTGCTGCTAACAGTTGTGTCTCAAGCAGACACTGTAGTGATTTCTACCACGAATCAAAATTTGCTGCTATTGCCAGTTTGTGTGGTCTCTGAAATCCTCAGTTAAGACAGCATTTTTAAAAGGTCAGATCCTCATTGAGGAAAGAATGTGGATCATAAGTTGAAAGAGACTGACTTTGTATGTTTGGTGTATGATGTTAATCAATGCTTCACAACTGATTGATTTTTACTTTAAAAAAATTCTTCTCAGTAATGTGTCTGTCTGACACTGTTTTATTTAGTATTTGGAGGGAACAGAATTCTAGCACCATCAGAAGTCTTCTACCTTTTTCACTCATTTGACAGAATTAAAACATTATAGTCACTGTCAGCATGTTTATTTCACTCAGGAGATGCACTTTATGAAGGTAACACCTAATTTTAGCATAAATAAACACTCATCATCATTCATAAAATTGAAAAAAAAAAAAAAAAGGCTCTTCAGCAGTTTGTTTTTGTTTGTTTTTCATGTTCCCAGTCTGTTATTTAGTAGTGATAGGACTAAACACAGGCAAGCAAGGAAAGCAAATTTAGCAGTGAAGCCCTGTCAGTTAACTTTCCTTTTTTTTCATCAGAATAGTATATGTTCTGTCATGCATCTGCAGCTTCACTCTTAATTCAACCTCTTTTGCCTTACCAATTTCATTACACCATTCAAAAAACAAAAAAGATGGACCGGTCATGTAGGTGAAGCAATATTCATAGTTCTTATATGGACTATATATATATAATAAATTACAGTATTGGTAAACAACCTTACAAATAATTTTAACCTTTCCAAATAAGCTCACACTGTGGAACTTCTGTGCACACTCAGAAAATCAGAGAGGGCAATATTTGGGAGATTTCAGTCAGCATCTACTACTTTTCAGATTTTCAAAATGTTCCTTACTTAAAGGTTATCTATGGTAGCTCCACAAAAAATTCTCTTTTAAAGAAGTTCCTAGTATTTTGCAAATTTTTTGTTGCATTCTGGGTAATGTGGTCTTTTGAATCATGAATTTTTTAAAGATGTGAGGATATTTCAGGACCATAACATTCACTCTTAAGGCACATTAAATTTTGGTGATACAGAAACAGAGAAAATTAATGCAACTATTTTTTTCCCTAGAACTATAGTGAATAATAAAGAGAACACTTGGCTATATCCTATTTGCCCAAGAAAAGCCATCTGTTCTTTGAATTGGTTGGCTTGCCTCACTGGCCTGTTCTTTGACAAGCTGCTAAATGATCTGAATAAAGTAAAATTTTGGGTGAAGTCCATCAGGATTTTTTGAGAATAGTATTTCTAAAAAAATGATTCAAGCATGCCTGTAAATACCTAATCACAGAAGACCCAGATGAACTACTTGTATTACTAGGTCAGAGAGAGAATATCTTTGCTCTCTGTCCAGAACTGTTCGTGTCAATAGGTTGACAGATGTGCTTCTTTTCACATTGGCCTCTTAACCTGTGTTTGCATTATATGTTCACCAGGAATATTGCTCTTTATTCAGTAACATATATTAAACCACTTCAGATGTCTTCCTTGATTTTTCATTTTTCTGCTTCATGCTGTCAACAACCTTTCATAGGTGGACATAAAGCAAGAAAAAATTACAAAATGCCCTTCCTATTATGTTATTCCTGCACTCTGTTGTTTAACAATGTCTTAAATTGTATTTTTACCTTCTGAGTGTTTATTTCCAAGATATCTTAAGAATTTTTTTTTTTCTAAACTGTTTGGGTAAAGAATTTTGAATGGAAGAGGTGTTTCCTTTAATGACTCAGATTCATGAAAAAAGCTGTTCTTCCTCAGCTCCTGCTTCTGCAAATACACAGACACACAGACACAGACACAGAGACACACACACAATATTTGCAGTGTACTCTTTGGGCCACTGCTCTTACTACAGCTGTTACATGTACATTTATGACCAGGCTTGAGCTCATGCAGAAGCAAAGTCTCCTCTCTGTCCCCTCTGACCTGAGACAATGTCATTGCATGGTGGTGACAGAAACGAATTTGTCAGCTTCTGGACAAAGACGAAATCTTGCTCTTGGCAACTTGTCATCTTCACAGATTCTCTGTTACATTTCGACAAATCTTGGCTGAGACTGCAAGTTCTGCAGTATGAAATGCTGCCTAAATTAGTCTGGCAGGTACAACAGATGTGTTCATCAGAAGTTCTTTCCTGCAGTAAATTAAGACATGGCAGTGTGAGATGTTAAAGAGAAATGTGCCTCTTTGATGACTAAACCAATTCAAATTTACACAAGATGGATTAAACCTTTGATTCTACCAACAAGTTAAAGAATACAGTTAATAGTTCTGCAGGTCCTTTTCTTCAAACACCTAACTCGTTCTGAGTATTTTACCTTGTTTGGTCCTCACACTGTGTACTTTTGCTGGCACCCATATGCTTCACAGGACTTGTGCCTGGAACTGACTGTGTTTTATCTGCTGTTCACCATGTCATAGTTTGCAAAAAATCTGCCAAAACCTTGTAAAATATTCATAAGAGTAACAATTTCTGATTAACTGCAAAAATCCCCTTGGTCTCAGCTGTAGAATATATGAGGTCAATATCCTCTTCAATAATAAACAGGTACTTGCCTCCCCTAAAGTTGTTTAAATAATAATAAGTAAACTGAACTTCAACATATAGGGTGACATTCTATTGCTTTTGAATATTTACTCTTTTTTATGTTTAGTAATGTAGGTATGAATCCTTAAACTGGAATTTCAATTAAGCATGTTCACAGTTGTGAAAAACAACAACAACAACAACAACAAAAAAAAAACCAAACAGAGAAGAGACATCATTTGGAAGTCATAAGAAAATAATGTCTGGTATTATAGTTGGTCTTTTAAAAGACATCTGGGTGATTGTGGCCCAGCCCATTTTTCAACTAAGCAAAGAATAGCAGATGATCCTTTCTGGTTTCACATCATCTCACAGAGTACAGTATAACCTTCTTAACTGACATTTTGCTAATCCTCATTCTTTATGAATCTGCACAAAAAAAAATTGGCAGTGTTTTCACTTCCACTGAGCAAAGATTTAAGATAAGGAAAAAGTGCTGAGAGAATGATTCATGTATTGCTGGGATGTCACTATCTTTAGAATATGCACTTAGCAGGATAAAGTACTTTATTAAATAGCTGACGTGTGACATACGTCCTTATTTTCTGTTCTGCTTTTGTGCCTGATAAATTTCTAGGCCTGGTACAATATATGGACAACTCAGTAGGTATTAAAATTGTACAACTTTACCACATAGAATTCTTCATTCCTCATTGCAGAACCTAGGCATAAACTGGGCATCAAGCTTTTGGAGGTTATAGTTTTGTGTGCAGTTGTGGTACATGAGCTGTGTGGTGCATCTGCTGAATCATAAATTATAGTTGAAATTATTAATGAGATTAATCCTTTTTAGTCTTACAGTAAAAAAAATTTCCAAACAATTGTGGGTGATTTGATTAGAAATCTCTGCTTGCAGTGATTTTTACTGAGAGGGATGTCATGGGCAATTTTTCCCCCCCTACACATATTTTTGGATATTAAAACTGGTTGTTTTTATGACTTCTAAATTCCATTTCAGGATGGGATTGTCTGGAATTCTGAGAATTTGTTGGGGCTTTTAGCTAAAATTAAAAGGCACAGCTGAGTAATGTGTAGATTTTAAATTACTACTCCATTTCAATTTAGAGAACAGTCCCTTACTACAGAGAAAAATATCCTACAACGTGATGTCAGAGCATAACTTTCCTACACCCTGTCTGTTCACCTACCTTCATAGCCTCTCTCATCCCCCTACAGCTTCATGCATTTTTTTTTACTGTACAAATGGACTCAGGAATGGTATCCTGGATTTCAAACAATAAGTAGAATTTAATCTTTAAAACACTTACAGTTGCAGGCTTTGGAAGGGAGAAAGCAAAGTGCTATGAAGACAGAGTTGTGTAAATATCAGAAAATAAGAGCATTGATATTTGTTCCAGTCAAAAATCAATTAATATTGTTTTTTAAATTTTTAAGGAATCATGCAGGCTTACTTGTTAATTATGATCTGTGGTTTTGCTTGCCTGCAAAATACTCCTTGCTTAGGGTGCTTTGAGAGCAAAGACTTATAGTTTATGTCAAAATAACAAATATATATGCTTCATAAATTATATGTGTTGTTACTAATGACCATGTGGTCACCCTTAAAATACATACAGGTCATCATAATTCTATTTTTTTCCAGAACAATTGAAAAATATGTAAATTATACTTGAATTCAAACTTGTCTCATGTTAAGAAATTGTTTATTTCAATTTTCTTGCATTAAGTTTATGAACTTCATAAGCTTTGCCTTACCAACTCTCCAAGATAACAAGAACTGAGTGTACCACAATCATGAATTGTTGATCAAATCAAAATCTATATAACATTCACCCAGACTAACTCTAAAATTGTTTCTGAATGAATCATTGAGAGTATGTGTTTCTATTCTTAGTTTTTGCTTAAAAATTACCTCATTAAATGATGAATTACTTGTTCTTTTAAGAACAAGACATACTTTCCTCTTTCATTTAGAATTTTATAACAAGATACATGTAACAGCAATCTCATGTGAGAATGTTCACATAGCACTTGTTTGATATTTATATTCTCTTCTAAGTTTCTGGGTAGATACATGACCTTTTTACAATGATATCTAGCACTATGTTGACTTTTTGGCATTTGAGAATTGCCTTCCCTAATGTTTAAATAGAATATGTGTGTTGCAATTTAAGTTAAGCACATTTTATTTTTTCTTGTTCTCTCTGGGAAGTCAGAATACTTGAAGCCTGTCTTTTTATAACATCCTTATTGTTATTTCCTGACAATTTATTCTTCCCTGAGTTACCTTTTCTTGAGTCTAAGCATGTTTTTTTATCGTCAGCTTCACTTTCCTAACTTTTAATCACTATCTGTCATTCAAGGTTGTGAACTCTACTTTCTTTGTTCTCTTTTTGAACCAAGACAAAACCGTTGAGTCTGGGCCCTTAACAGTAT
Organism: Notiomystis cincta; assembly: GCA_013398075.1. NCBI lineage: Eukaryota > Metazoa > Chordata > Aves > Passeriformes > Notiomystidae > Notiomystis > Notiomystis cincta. Next base: position 264,080 of record VZRX01013348.1, on the reverse strand, counting down.
ATAATAAAGGGAAGTATACTAATTGCTGATTTTATACATAATGCTCCTAATAATGTGACTCAAATCTCCATTTGCTTTCTTGTTGCCTATTTTGAAGTATAATCTGTTATCCAAGATATTGGCACTGAGATAGTTATCCTCTATTTTCTCCTCTTTCTTCAGAACTCATTATTTGTCTCTATTTAAGTGTCTGTATATATATTTTTATTCACATAATTGATGTCAGTCTAATTTTTTTCAATTTGTCAAGCTCATTATTATTCTTTTCCTGAAATATATTTAATGTTCCATTTCCCAGAGTTTAAATTACTGCTAAATTTGATTAGCTTACTGCCTTCTTTTCAATTCCCACTCTAAGCCTTTATTTGAATCCCAAGAATCCCTGAGTAGGACTTTCAAGGCCCAGTACAGAATTCAATAGCCCAACATGGCTTCAGACACTAATGATGTTCCACTTGGACTGGGTGCACTTTTCCATGAGGCAGTTTAACTAATCCCTGATCTTTACATACTTCTAAAGGGTGTTTCAGGTAATTACCAAAACCTCCTGAGGGTGTAATCTTCTGTCAGATCAGCTGAAGGGAATTAGCTGGATAGCTGGATATAGCTGGAGGAACAAGATGGTGTAATACATCTCTACCATGCCTCCTTTGTCTCTATTCCTGCTCACAGACCATTATGGATGCACTGTGATGGTAAAGGCTGTTCTCCCCAGTTCCCCATTCCTCACACCACTGTGGCACTGGGCTGTGAATTTCTTTGCTAGCTGGGAATGAAAGGGCATCTGGAATTCAGGATGTCTCCCCTGTCAGCAGCAGTCACTCTTCCTTATGTCATTCCCCAGAACTGTTTTAGGCATTGCAAGATGCAGACTTAGAGATTTTTGCTTCCATACAAGAATTACTTCAGCTGATCATTGTGGTTCTACAGCCTTTTTCACAAAACCCCTGCATTTTTAGAAACTGGTGTATCCAGAGAGCACTGGCTCTTTGCTCTCAGTCAGGAATCAAGCCCTCGTTTCCCATGGAAGATGAAAAGAAGGGCTCTGTGTCCCCTTCTTGGCCTATATCAGACAGGACACGAATAAAGCAGCTGTGTGGGGTTTGGAGGCTAACCTTGGTGCATGTTTCCAGTGCTTACTTTGCATACCTCTGCAGAGTAATCTTCCTGACAGGGAGAACATCTTCAAGCAACCTTGATTCCCAGAGTGCCCATTCCTTACAACCAGAGCTGCTAGGAGGGGAGCAGAGCTGTTTCTGCTCTGGTTTCTGCTGGAGCTTTGCCGACAGTGGAAAGAGCTGCAGCTGCTACAACGAGGGGTAATAATACCAATGGGGTTACTCTGTGAGCTGCAGTGTGAGGGTCTTCTTTCATGTCCAAATCATGAAGAAGACAAGATCAGACCATAATGTCTTACTGGACCAGGTATAGATAATTTGTGTTGGTGCTCTCTCAGTTTCAAGGAGGAGTTTGTGGCTGTTTGACACTTTCTTCAACACAGTTTTCCCCTCCGCCCTCCATTCACAGTGGCAGGGAGACTTTACTGGTTCATTATCGCTTATTTAAAAAGTCTTGCTAAAGTTACACAAGTTGATTTTTAAGCAAAACACTCTCTGCTTTGTCCCCTGCTCTTTCTCCCACAAATTATTTCTTTTTATTCTTTAAGATTTTCTTGTTAAGACTATATTAAATACATTAGGATGACTCTATCCTGCAGTATGAAACAGAAAAAAGTACCAGATATTGTCTCGGCTGCTAAATTTTTTCTATTTCTGAATCTCCAGCATGCCAATAAAGGACTGAGTTGTGAGGCAGAAGGTTTAAGTGAAAAACATGCTGTGGAACTCAAGAGCAGCTGCAGGAAGGAGAGAAGCCCAGCTTAGTTACAACACACTTTATTCAGGTATATTTGTTGTTAAACTGAGGTGACAGCCAGTCGGGCTAGCATGTAAACAGGGTAGGGAGAAAGGAGAAATAAAAGACTAGGCTAGCTGTAAGAGTTATTCTAAATTGCTGCCTCTTTGCAGTAAAATAGCCACCAGAAAAATCAGAAACATTAAAAATGGGGTTGCTTGTGTGTGTGTGTGTGTGTGTGTGTGTGTGTGTGTGTGTGTGTGTGTGTATTGTGTTTTCATTTTATTTGTTGGTTTTCTTGTTAGTCACCAGACATTTTACCAAGAAAATTTGAACTTAGTGGGCAAAATTATTTTAATATTAAGCAGATGAATCAAAAAGTCTGATGTAAAGAAGTAAGAGAATAAAGAAGTAAAAAGAAGTAAAGAAAATTTTACCAGAAAGTGTAGCAAGCAAATAATAGAAAGATTGGAGCATAATACAGTGGAAAACTTTACACATGAAATCTGGGCTGGTCATTTTCACAATATATATTATAGTGATGGCTCCCAAAGTTTGACAACACTATTGAGGAAAGATAGAAAAATCAACACAGGCATTGTAAACAATTATTTTGAGCTTACAGTAGCACAAAGATGAATTTTGATTTGCTGTATTCCTATAGTTCTTTTTGGTTATTTCCATGTTAGTGCCATAGTGCTTTTAGATTTTTGGAAGCTAAGATATTTGCTTTTCTGCAGCTTAGAAAAGCAACAATTTGAACATTAGCTATTTATAGACTAAACTTCTACTTCATCCCAGTGAGATTTTTGGGACCTATCTCAGCAGAAAAACCCAACCTAAACTGTTTTTAATAGATTCTTTTACCTCGTTAACTTAGTAATCACCTCTAAAAACAACTTAGTTTTTATGAGTCTGTTCTTTTCCCAGTAAGAAAGTGTATCAAGAACTACTTTGTATTAATTACAAATATAATTCTTGGTATAACAGCTAGAAGGGTTGCCAAACTACTGGCACCACATTTTGAAAATGATATAACTCCCAGGTTGTAAGGAGTGTTCTCACACATCTTTCTTACAGTATGCACAAAAAGACCATCAAGATTATCTCAGATTTTGAGCCCAAATAACAACTGGGAAGAGGAAAATCTTTGCAGACCTGCTTTCTACCTACAGGTTTGGAAGATGAGTATTTTCCTTCACTCATGTAAGTTTTCTATTACTTTTACTGGAAGGAGTGACCTGGTTCTTCCATCAATAATGTCAGAGGTTCTTATATTAGTAAAGAACTAAGTAAGCATCTTCTGTCATTTTTGTATGTGCCATAGGAATGCCCATGGACCAAACTGAGAGTATTCATCAGTTAAATGTTGGTATCATAATTAAGAAACATTCTTATTTACATCTCTAATTGGTTATGGACCAAGTCAGACCTTTCTGCAAAAACAGCAGCAAAATTTAGGGAAATTTTTTTTTGTATATATATATATATATGTATGTATGTATGTATCTACTTGCTCTATTTAATTTTTCTCTAAAATATTGTTTCCAATTTTCCTGGGGAAAAAAAAATTCACCCTCCTAATATTTGCAAGAAGCAAGCACATAAAATGGATATACCCTAGTTGGAGCAAACTTATCACCAGAAACCATTTATGTCCACTATATCTTGTGGTAGAACCACTTTTCATTAGGTGACATTGGAATAGTGAGAATGAAATTAATGAGATACAGTCTTTTAATGTGTTAAACTGGTTCTAGGCTATTGGAGTGGTTATTATGCAGTTGAATCCAGGTAAGAATGACACCATCAGGACACTGCTTGGCCTTTATGGCCCTGACTGGCTTCACCTGGGACTCCCACCTGCATTTACTGCCCCAGGGCTCCAGTTAAGCTCAAGTTTGGGACCTGTTCCTTCCCTCAGCTGTGTTACAGGAGTGTTAGGGCCTGTTTTTCCCTCTAACTCTATGCTCTAAGTAGCTTCTCACCTGGATAGAGCCTTTAAAGGTCTGTACTAGCCTTGTCTCCATCCTAGTAAACTTTTGTTTTGGTAAGTTTTTGTCTCTGGCTTAATAACCTTTTGTTCTTGGCTAGATCTTGGCCACAGTTCCTTCTGAAGTGCCCAGGGCTGTCAGTGGCACTTGCTGCTAGTGTCTATCCCAGCCCACCTGGCTCAGGTTTTGGGGGTCTGCACTCTCTTATTCTGTGCCCTGCCACAGCTGGAGTCATCTTCCCCTCAGGAGCAGCCTGTCCTTGCTGTTCTCCCAGAGACAGCAATTGTCTGGGCAGTGTTCGAGGAAAAATGATCATATTTTCATTCAGAAAAAAAAAAAAAAAGAAAAGGGTTTTGGGGAGTAGGAGCTTGGCAAATAAAGTCATTGAATAGGTCTGTGCCCCAGTAAATCTTCTGGGCTTCTTAATTCAAGAGGAATAGATGATATGGATACAAGTCAAAAGACCATTTCAGCATTTAACTAACAAACTACATGTTTTAAAACTAGGTTTACAGCTTAAGAGACAGAGACATTTAAATTATTTCAGTTACCATTGGGTTTATCCTCATCATCCAGCCTGGGTCAGGGTAATAAAGTAAATTCTGTGAACAGAATCTGATGTGAAGCGTTTGTTTAATTAAAATCAATATGTTTTTGAGATTTGTGACCAGCAGATTTAACTTGTGGGTGCAGATTTGTAGTTTGTAAGACGAATTTTAGCATTACATGAGCACAAGAAAATTGAATTCTCTGTCTGTATATGATGCACCTCAGTGGGATACTCCTGTCTGCATATGTTCAGAGCAGAATTTGTCTATAAAACTATTACAAAACATTGCCCAGCAACTACACTGATGCATTCTTTGACTATATTGTAGTTCATCACTCTACAGAGCATGAGAAACAGAACAATAACGGAATATAGGAGCAACAGGAATATAGAAGCATTGAATCCTTGGTGACTGATTTTACTTGCATTTTACTCCTCTTCAGTGGCTGGTGGACTTGCACTGGAAATACAACATCAGTGATAAATTTGCAGTCTTGTAAAAACAGTTTCAATGACTAAATATGCTTGTTTGAGTTTGACTAATTGAGAAATCTGTCAACCCTATTGAACCCCATAGCTCTCTAATATACTCAGTCAAGTCTGAAATAGACTGTTTAGGAATTATTGAATAGAACAAAACTGGGAAAAGGATAAGAGATTAATAAGGTCACAAAGAAACTCTTTGTTTCAAACACAAATTTGCAAAGGCTTACCTGTAAATTCAGATTTGGTCCAGTGAATACTGTAATTGGATTCAACTAAATGTCCCAAAACATGAAGAGCTAAGCATGTAATGTACCATTGCAGGATCAGGACTTACTTCAGGCTACAATTCTGCATTTCACAATAGCATATGAACTCTCTTTTAAAAACTTGCAGTACTATTAAAATTTTGAGTTCCAAGAGAAAACTATCAAACCCTCGTTTCTCCCCCTTGACCTTCGCATTAAGGGTCTCCAACAATACACTTCAGTCTGAGAAACAAAATATATTTTTAAAGTGGAGGTGATCCATGAGGCCTGGTCTGAGATCTCCAAAGAAAACAAGTTTAGATAGCTCAAATTTTGTGCATTGAAATGTTCATCTCTGCTGAACTTTCATAGCTCACATCTACAAAGTAGTCACCTGCAGGTCTGACAAAGAAAGAAAAATAAGTAATGATTGTAAGAACTTGAGCCACAGAAATGGAATAATTTTACTGAAAGAAGGCAGTAAGTAAAGGGCAGAACTGGGATGAGAAAAGAGGTTCTCAGTACAACAGATTGCACTTCAATTTGAATTGAGAAGAGTTTGTGTTTTCAGTTGGTACTTTCTTATTTGCTTCATGAATCTTGCTGAGAATTTTATTGTTTCAGAAATGTGTATATTTTTATTTACTGGGTCTCTAATATCAGTAATTTCATATTTATATGTGTATTGGACAAGAAATACCCCTAAAAATGTAGTCCTGGTCAATTGGCATGCCCTACTAGGACCTAAACCCCCTTGTTAGCAGTAGGATATTTCAGTAATTAAGATTTTGTGAATAACCTCTCCTGGGCAACAGTAGAATAATTTAATTATTCCCTTCTTTTAAGATCTCTAAGTGCACTCATGTATACTGAAAAAAATGTATGTTTCTCCTATGAACAGTACTTTTCTCTCTGACAATATGGTTCCATTAATTTCAAATTAGTTCCTCTGTTTTCAGAATGTAAATTATACTAAATTATAGTAAATATTGCTAAATTATATTCCATTTCAGAATGGAATTGTACTTAAAATTTTGGGAGAGATGCATCATTGAAAAATAAATCTCTTTAATATCCTTTTGCCTCTGTTCATGAAATATGATGTTTTTATTAAACGTTTAACCATTAATAAGGTGCATTGAAGGAGCAATGTAAAACCAAAAAATCTGCAGCAACACACTTTACATCAAGTGATACAAGATCAGAAGCTCATGTAGTCTTCAATCAGAAATATTATATTTATTATTGTTTTCAAGTGTCCTGAAAATGTTGAAGTTTAATGGTTAGAACTTGTTCAAAGCTGGCCTAAGAATATCCTGAAACAGAAATGAGGATCCTTAATTATCTTCTGTGATGTATTTCTGCTAGAAAAAATGAAAATGCTTTTGTCTGCCTTGCAGGCACTTAAATGTTTGAAAACCCGAATCAAAATATTCTTAGTACACACTAGCATTGTCTAAAATAAATAACATTATCAGTTGTATGTCTAGGGAAAGTGTGGTCTTAAATAGCTAAAGAGAAAAATTAATTATTTCAGTTCAAAATGCTGAGGTGCAATATAACAGAATTTTGTTGCTCAAGAGCACTTCCTACTAACCTTACTTATGGTTAAAGCTGACAGTTGATTTTTTTTTCTTCAAATCCTATTAAATCTTTTTTGTCCCTGAAAGAGCAAATTTTGCAGGAAGCTTAGAAAAGAGGCTATTTCTGCATTGCATTTCTATTATTTAGAAATTTTACAAAGTCTTTTTTGAAGGAAACTCAAAAGGTAGCTTTTCTCTTATAAAATCTTTAGACTTGAACTGAAACTGTGGCTCTGCTCCTCACCATCCATCTCCTTTTGTTAAACAGCTTGGCCTCCTACAAAAATTACATATGAAAAATTATGAAAATTACCATTATATAACATTAGAAAGCTTTGCCTGAAAAATGAGATTATTTATCATTTTCCTTTTACAATGCCCTTTTCCCGCCAAAGTGCCAAAGGAATATCCAGTGCAGCTCAAAAGTGTTCTCACTATTTATGGTTTATCTCATGAGACATTTTGGAGGACTTCTATCATCAAAGAAAGCCAAAGCAAGGGGGAAAATTCAGCAACACCATGGAGTTCCTCCAATGTATAGAAGAAATACTGGGGGGAGAATATCACTAAGAATTTACAGAAACATAGACCTTACTAAAATGTCTCTTGACATAGCCTGCTATTTCTGTAAAAGTTTGGCAATGTCCCTTTTTGATGGAATGATGAAAAATATAAATTTTACAAAGGTTCAGACAAACAATTCGATAGATATGATTAAATTTCATTAAGGCACATGAGTGCTGTTTTCAGTAGTTTGATATTTTGCCCATTACTACTCCTTTGACACATTAAATGCAAGCTATTTTGTCTGGTCAAGTGTGGTCAGTGTGAGTCAATGATACCTGCTCTGGAAATCTTACCTGACAATTTGTAGCAGAATCTGTATTCTGTTTCAGGGCCAGAAGTCAGTAGACTGGGGACTAAAGAAGAAAATGTACATGAGTTTTCTTTATCAAGGCTAATGGAAATGTAAAATGGAAGTATCTTTGGACTAGAACTCAAAGTACAAAAGCAAAATTATTTGTAGCGTAATATGAAGGTCTAAATTACAACTTGAAGGATTAAGTCAAAAGACTTTACTGTACTTCCTTAGGATTTCTCACTGGGTTAACTATAATTTTTTTAAAGTCAGCTGTCTCTTAAAGATATTATGCCATCTCTTAAAGGTTGAGACTCTCTTTTCTGATGTTTTATCTCCATTTTCTGTGCTCTTCTGACTACCACTGATGGGCTGGCTTGATGATTTACAGATCCATTACTCACTGTTGACCATGTTTTACTGTGGAACCACTCTTTACCAGACTACTGTCACTTCAGCTGAAGGCTTTATCTGCATTTTCTTTTTCAAAGATGATAGCAAAAAGCACAGCTGAGATTAATCTTAGATGTTTATGAACCTTCCTGATCTTAGTGTGTACCAAAATGTTAGAAAAAAATTCTCAGCAGAGGATAAGAAGTATTAGAGAAGGACAAATGAAGAACAAAGGCACAAGCAATCATAAAGCAATATATATTTGTCAGGCCTTCCTGCTAAGTTACTCTAAATAAATGTCCCATATTACATCTCAGAGGACATTGTTATATTTTGTACTTTATCACTACCCCCAATTACATCTTGAATGAAATAGTTTTTCTGCAGGTTCTTGGGGACCAGCAGTTAATGACTAATCTCCATCTCTCCATTCCCTAGCCCCCTCCTTTTTTTTTTTTTTTCTTGAAACCTAATGCAAAATAAAGCCTTGTGCTCTGCAGAAAGAGATATGAATGAAAACACCACTTTATTTTAATGTCAAGCATCCAGGAGGAAGGTCAAGACTGATGATAGGAGGCACTTTGACATGAGAGAGGATTATTCTGCCACTTTGCAAACACTTTGATACCAGAGAATAGCCATAAGGAAAATGCAAATTAATAACCATAGATATTAATGTGAATTCGAATTTCTACTGACACAAGCAAGAAAATGGAATTTTGAATACACACTGCATTTATTTTCATGCTCAGGTTAGATTTTTGTGAGTAAGTTGCAAAGTTAGCTGTCGAAATTAATGACTGAAATAGTTTCAAGTGATAAATATACTAGAGAAAGTGTGGTCTTCTTTGGGGACTTTTTGCAATCAGAGAGAAAGACAGCAATTTGTCCAATTATGCACCTTACTCCAGTATTGGCTAGTCTGTGTCAGGGGTAAGGAATTTAGGATCTCAATGGGCTTCCTAGCTGGAAGTTTCTGCAGCAGGGATATCTGTGCTTCATTTGATGGCAGCCTCACCAGACAAGGTCTTACAGAGCTGATAATAATTTCCTAACTTATGGAGACACCCATGGAAAAATGACATGGTGCAAAGGAGTAGAAGAATCGGGACTAAATTTGCTTCCCAGAAGATCTTGTAAGAAAAGTGAGGAAACCACCTCTAAGTCCTCTGTGATAACATAGGAGACATCATAATGATACACTGGAAAATCACTTGCCTGCCTCTCTTACAACTCTTTACACCTCCCCTTGGGAGGCCACACCAGGAGGACACCACACTTTTTGAAATCTAGACTGTATTTAATGTAAGTTAAATTATGGTTTATATCCCATCTTAAACTGGCTGTTCTTTGTAAAACAAAATTCTCCTGGTGTTTCATACAGCACATCCTATTATTGATTTATTTACTGCCATCAGTAACAGCTGCTGAGCTCTGTCTAGATCACTGTAGTCAGAGGATGGGTCTCCACAAAGGCTCTAAAAGCTGTCATGGGCACTTTTTAAACTTACAATATTACAAGATAAATCTTTACAAGTCTGAATGAAGCTGTTTTGTTCTTCCCCCCTTTTCTTCCTTACTTTGTACAAAGAGGTCTTAACACATCACAAGAGCTCATATGGAGGTAATGGAAATAGAAATAAATAAGGGTTAGGCTGATCATCAGAGCTGACAGAAGATGCAAGAATTCTAACTACTGGCTGACGTACAATATATCAAAATAGAGACTAATTAAGGTTGTCTTTTTCATACATAATTTGCACAACTTTTTTGTTTCCACATTGAGAAAAGATAGAAAATCCCAACAGTTTCTCCTATTCCAAAAATCACAGGAATCCCTCTGGTGATGAAAGTCTCTATAATAGTTATAATTATTGATAATTAAAATAATTTGCTAGTGATCTGTCTGTCAATTTCTAACAGTCAGGAATTGATTACTTCCTAAAAAAAAATTGTAGTTGCTTTGTTTTTTCCTTTTTGTGTGCCATTCTGAAATAGTCAGAAAGTGTAAATTAAAACAAAATGTCATCATAAATATTAAAGTAAAACCGTTTCAAATATCAAGAGGTTCATGTCACCAAATTCAATGGAAAAGAAATCTTTAATAAAAAACTACCATCAGAAATCTGGAAATATCCTAATCTTAATTCTTACTCATCTCTGGCAGTCCAATATTAATTTCCATTTATAGTTGCTTCTGTGCTTGAATGGTGCTCCTTAATTTTATTAAATTTTAACCCTTTTCTATGCTTTTAATAATGTATTTCTTATTTGGTGGCATTACAATCTTTCTGTAAACATAATTTTTCAGTGTGACTTTTAACTTCACTACTTTACATGAATAATCAAACTACAAAAGCATTCTTTTTTAGTAATACCTCAAGACATGAAAAATACCTTGTAAGGTAAGATAAGACTCAGAGATAGTCATCTTAATAAGTCATCATTTTCCAAGTGGTGTCATAAAAGGTGAGGTGGCATCCCAAAGAAACTGTTGATTTTAACAGTTTATTTGGGAATTAATATTCTAAAGTCAGAATATCTATCACTTCCAGGATTTTTTAGTCCAGGTTGGATGGAGCTCTGAGCAACCTGTTCTAGTGGATTGTATCCCTGGCCATTGGAATTTCATGTTCTATAAGGTCACTTTCAACCCAAACCATTCTATAATTCAATGATTCAATGATACTGATTCCTTTTTATATTTCTGTCATGTCAAGCCTTGATCCTTGGCAATTTGCTCTTTATAAATGTCATGTTAAATTTCAAACACTGTCTAAATTTAAACCAAAATGATGGTAAACAATTTCCAAGACAAATGCAGGCCCCCATTACTTAAACTTTTGAGTTCTACAGAATGGATTTTGCTACATTTTTGAATCTTGTCAATGACCAAAAAAGTGGTGGAGTACTGGTTAAAGCTGCCATGGCAGACACCATCTGTGGCAATTTGTGTTTTAATTGACAAAGGTTTGGTATTTACTGAAGTAGAGAACACTGAGACATACTACAGTCCTCTGATACTGCAGAAGTACTTCAGGAAACATTTTTTTGCTCTGATTTTGAGTGGCCATGTCAAAACACGATCATCCAAATGCAAATGACATTGCAATTGCTGGATTTCAATGACATCTCTGACAGGAAAAGCAGGATAAGAATGTGTATCCATATATTCATTCATTACTCTTTCTCAGAATATTCTCCAACTTCAAGAAATCCTTGGTAAAGAACTTCCTGAGCAAGAAGGAGTATTATTTTTAATGGCTATGTAAAGAAGGTTTTACATATGTCTACATGAATATGAAGACACATAAAATGTAAAATGAGATTTAAAAGCTTGCATCATTTCTGGTTTTATAACTGTTTTGAAGCCACAGCTGTGTGCATCTACATCTGAGACAACTTCTTTAATAGCCTAATTAATGACAGAGAGGAGTGGGGCAATTACAAAAATAGACCTCTAATTTAGGCAGAGTCACAGACTCTTTGCCAGGTTCTCTATCAAAGGTAGTTTTTCTCCCTTCTTTCACTGAAACAGAATCAATCCTCAACCCAAGAGATTCTGCTGAGGCAGGTGCCTGCATATTTATACCACCTGTCCCCATAATTTCTCTGAAGCAACCTCATTGTGTGTACCACCTGAGAAGCTCTTTCAAAATGTGTTCAATTTATGTATTGTTATTCACCCTAATGGGATATAAAGCATTTTCCAAATTACCCTGTTGTTTTTTATTTTCCCCACAGGAGCACAGCTGGCTCTGAAGATGTAAAACACTCCTTTCAGCAGCAGGTAACAGGGGTTGGACAAGAAGTAAGGACTGGGTCCAGTCTACAATAAGAAAAAAAGAATAAATGCTAAAATGTAAATTTGGCCAAGATATTTGGGCTAATATATGACTAATAAGCAAAATGCTCTGAGATTTTTGGGAAGTAGGCAGCTAGTAGCACTTATTTACAAATATCTTTCAGATATGCTTCTGCAGAAAAGACTAACTGGCTTTCTTGCCAGTCAATTTTCAGAAAAAAGGAAAATACTTAAGTCATGTTTGGATCATCTTTGCTGGAAGTTTGATTTGTTTTCAATTAAAAAAAAAAAACAACCAAACTATATTTGAAACCAAATTATTCAACCTAGAATCGATAAAGGCAATTTTGTATATGTGAGAAATACATTTTTTATTATTTTGTTTTTTTGTTGACATCAAGTGAGACTGTTTGAGAACCGTTGGTTCCAGTAAAAAAATGTGGAATCTAAATTAGAATGATGGACTACTTCATTGAAAACATACTAGAAGAGAAAAAAATGTAATACTAAAGACTTCAAACTGGTCAAGGAATATTTTTAGGGCTTTTATCTAAAGTAAAAAACATGTGAAGTAAAATAGCTAATTTTAAAATTCTTGTGAGGACTCAAAATAAAAAAAATTTACTGAAGTCACTATAACCTATTAATCGATCCACTATATACATTATACTGTTAATATATAATACTGTATATAGAATATATAATATATAAAAATATATATAACTAATATCTTAATATCATCAACATTAAATATTCTGATTAAACTATTTAAATGTACTTAAGTAAAATTATTTTGTGATGCTTTCCTTACACCTTATTTTTCTTACTACTTTTCGAGGAAAAATTAGTACAAAATCATTTAAAAATCAGTAATTTTGGCAGAATAGAAAGCTGCACATTTGATGTGTTCTGTTACATATCTTCCTTCTGACAGACTGCGGCTTGATGTAGGATCCAAACAATGCAGGTGGGATTTTTTTAAAGAAGGCTTGGGTTTCCACCACTTTTCACTGAATTTTGATTGCATTCTGGGTACTTGCTATGTATTATATCAATTTCCTGCTCGTGTCTCATTTCTGCAGGCAGGTAGCAGAAGCACTATACAGTTTTTGCCTACTACTGCTTTTCCATGGTGGAAACTCAAGGAGGAAAATCATGGGTCAGTTTGTACATATCAGATCCATTTGCAGTGGACTGGTGACTCTCTGTTTTTCTTGTCTCTGTCAGAGAAAAAAAGCTGTTTAAGGGGCTGTGGTGGCAAATGGTGTGGTGGCAAATCTGATTTAGGGCTTCAGTTCCTGTCAAGATGTCAGGAAAAGTGTCCAAAAAAACCAACCCTACAGGTTTGCACCATTTGAGTGTCCCTGGATAATCTTTGTTTGAAGGAGAATTTATACACACATTAAAAAATAAGAATTTTATGCATAAAAAACTTGAGAATCAATTTCCATATACCGTCCCACTGAGCAATGTGTCATTACTGAATTCTCATAAAGATACATGCTGAGCTATTTACAGGATGAACTAAAGTAATTATCTCTATCTGTTGTAATTAGGAGTCAGTCAGAATGTCATTTGAGATAATTATGTTGCAATACAGATAATTTTCCTGAACAGTAGATATTGCATGGAATTATTTGCCTACTAGCATGATGATACCTCTCCAGACAAAAATTTCAGTGATAGCTGGGAGAATAAGATATTGCAATGACTGATAAAAACTTCATAAAATTGAATTAATTTCAATATTATTTTTTATTATTCATATGATTGTATTAATTCTACCTTTGTTTTATGTTTTTATGATTTTGTTACAGAAACACAGTCACAATATTTGAGCAAGAAGAAGAAGAATGAAAATTCATCTCTTTGTAGAACTCCACTGAAGTTGGCAGAAATAGAACAACCTTGACTATTTTCAAATTTCTTATTTCAGGTATGGGATGCTAGATAAATTTTGTTTGTTGTAGTACTAGGGAACATCATTAAGAAAAAATCTATTTGGAAATGCAAACTTTTTGCATGGCAATAACACTTAATAGTTTTCATAAGTTCTTATTGAAAGACTAATGAAGTTTTTTGCATGTAATATGACTTGATTAGATCTCTCATACACTAAAACATTTATTTGCATGAAAACCAGATAAATGAGTTGAAGAGTTTTGGTGAAGCTGTGGATGAACAAAAGCTGGGAGTGATTAAGAACAACCACACAGCTCAGAACAGGAGCTGCTGGGAGAATTCCACATTTCCAGCATCCTCATGGTTCCTCTTAAAGTTACAACCTTCCTTTTTAACAAAATGAGATTTACTAAGTTTCAGTGAAATCCTGATCAACTACAAACCTTGGCTGAGAATTAGTAGACTCTTATTACAGACAACTGGATTTTTTACCCTGAACTAACACTCTCCCCCTTGGATGAAATTCACATTTCCATTCCCAAACATCTGCTTTCTGCTGCTCTGGACGTAAAACTGCACACGGGGGATGGTCAGAAAAGCAGGAAGAAGGGTGTGAGGTGATCTTCTGAGCATGGAGCAGCTGCTGCTGCTGCAGCCCCAGGAAATAAAAGGACCAAAATTAGCACAACTCTGGGTTGACCCTGCCTGGATGCCAGACATGCACCAAAGCCTCTCCATCACTCCCCTCCACAGCTGGACAGGGGACAGAAGAAAATACTATAAAGGATTCATGGTTTGAGATAAGGACACAGAGAGATCACACACCAGATATCATCACAGGCAAAACAGGTCCAAATTAGAGATATTAGTTGAATTTATTGCTAACAAAATCAGAGCAGAATAATGAGAAGTATAAACAGACCTTAAAAATACCTTCCTACCCCTCTCTCCTTCCCACACCAGTGGTGCAGGGAGGTGGGATGGAGGTTATGGTCAGTTCATCACCCCTGGTTTCTCCCACTGCTCAGTGAAGAGAAGTCCTTCCTGTGCTCCAGCAAGGGGTCTCTCCCATGGGAGATATTTCTCCATAAACTTCTCCAATGTGATTCCATCCCACGGGAAACAGTTCTCTGCAAACTTCTGCCATATGATTCCATCCTCAGGGCAGCTATTCTCTGTGAACAACTGCAATGTGGGTCACTCTTCCACAGGGTACAGGACAACAGGGACAGTCTGCTCCAGTGTGGGTCCCCCATGGAGTCACAACTCCTACCAGGAATCCTGCCCCAGTGTGGGCTCTTCTCTCCATATGTCTGCAGGTCCTGTCAGGAGCCTGATCCAGTACAGGCCTCTTGCCCGATCAAAGCCTCCTCCCAGGCATCCACCTGCTCTGGTGTGGGGCTTCTCCATGGGCTCAGGTGGATCTCAGCATCCCTGTGGTCCTCCATGGGCTGCAGGGGCACAGCAGCCTCACCATGGTCTGCACCACAAGCTTCAGCGCAATCTCAACTCTTTAACCCAAAGCACCTCCTCCCCTGCCTTCTTGACTGACCTCCAGAGATGTTCCTCTCCCACGTTCTCATCCTGCTTTTCTCTGGCCACAGTTACAATTGTGTAACTTTTTTTTTCTTCTTAAATCTCTCATCATAGAGGTGTTACTACCATTTCTAATTGGCCCAGCCTTGACTATCACATTCATCTTGGAGCCACTGGGGATTGACTCTGCTGGACATGGACATCATGAAGACACTGTGAGCTGGATGAAGGATTGCCTCTTGAGAAAGTTCTCATCTGTAGGCTTCCTTGTGGTCTTTGACTTAGGCTCAGACTACTAACAGAGTTAATGTGGAAATAGTTTTGCTTTTATTTACCTGGGCTGTTGTGTCCCTGGCTGATGGTGGCAGCCTTGTTTGGAACATGGTTTATTGTCATGGCTGCTGTGAATTAGCAGTTCCTGGTTCCAAAGCTGAAAGGCTTTACTTCCTGCCAGCAGTCAGCACTTTAAATTAAACATTTCTGGGTTGATTTCCAGCTGGTGAAGACAGACACCTGTGGCAGAATTCAACACTTAAAAATAAGACAATTATTGCAGCAGCAGGGTGTTGCAGCCAAGCCGAATTAGATGCCTGTGTATGTGGGGAAAAAAAAGGCCTTTCTTACAGGGGAATGGAGGAAACTCAGGGTCTGGGCAAGAAGATGCCAAGGTCTACAATGAATTCACGAAGCACCAAAGTAAAAGTACCTTTGTGTATTCAGTGAGGAGAACTGCAACAAACTTCTTAGCAAGGAAGAAGGCAGCAATTTTCACTTCTTTTTCTAATAGTCAAGCAATGGCTAGGTTATGATGGCACTTCTGTTTCTGAAGTGACCTCTGGCTAGGAAAGCATGAGCCTTCATCCTAGCTTCTATATCCCAAGTAGGCAGCATAAGTATCAGACTGGCCCCAACAGGCAAGATTGTGTTATTTTATGGCAATTATGTGGGGAAGAGACTCCAATATGAGCTACCTCCCTTTAGTTTTAACCACTCTTTTTTCACCAATAAGGGGACACAACTGAGAGAAGACACCAGTGGAAAAAAACTTCACTAAGAAACAAAAAGGCAACAACAAAGATAACAGTAATGAGCACCAGATACAAAGGTGCTGAATCCCGTGGACTCCCTGGGAACAAAGAAAATGAGATGCTGGCCTCTGTAGAAGCCAAACACAAGATGGTGGAGAAGCCTTCTCCAAACTGCGGTGGAGAGAGAGAAAAACAATATAGGGACTGAGCCTCCACAATTACAGAACCCCCTCTTCACCTAGAAAGCAACAGGGACAAAACCAAGAACCTGGAAGAACTATTTTTTTGTCCAAAAACAAGAGCCAAAGCTGCTGGGCTGGCTGCTCCATGTCACCTGAGAGGGCCTCTCCCGGTGGCAGCAGTCCCATTGGCAATGCTGGCTGGAACTGGAGCAACAGATAAAAAACTTGTGGAGAGAAGAGTCTGACATCCCAGCATAGCTGTCCTGAGCTGCAGTAGCAAAAAGGTCCAAAGAAAATGTCTTCCCCTAGTCCAGGAACAGGGTTGCCACAGCAACAGCAGCCAAAAATGTGTTCTGAAATTCTCCAAATCCCAAAAGAGAGTCTCTGCCTCTCACTGCCTGGGCTAGAAGAACTTGCCCCAGGCAACTCTCTTGGCAGCCTGAAGAAAATCTAAAGAGCCTTTGCCTCTGCTCTGAATCCAGGAGGGAACAAAAAGAGGGCTCTGTGTGAGTGTTCCCCGTCTCTTAAATGGACCCTGGACCACTCAGCATGAAACACCCTGGATCTGCTTCAGGTCCTTGGATCTGAGTGGGACAGTGATAATCTTGAGCAGCTGACATGGAGAAGATGTGGAATACAATGCACATTTTTTATGGGTTATCCAGGACAAAGATTCAAAAGCTAGAAGAAGCCAGACAAGAAAACGTACATCTCTCCCTTTTGGGCAAGGTTTTGAACAGGAAATATGAACTTCTGTTTCCATTTGTCTCTATGCATTTTTATCCAGTTTCAATATGATTTCAAATGTCCTTCCCCTATAGCTTGGACATTGTGACACTTCTCTATGGTAAAAGAAGTTCAGATCCAAAATTAATATGCTTTGGATACTGAAGATTTCTCCATAAGTTTGTTGTGAAATAAAGTGAGAAACATTCCCTGTTTTGTCAGTCATGGTTTGAGAAAAACTGATTATTCTCTGTATCTTAGGGGAAATTAGCATTTAGGTGTGTCTCTGTACAGGATTGAATCGCCACAAAGCTTAAAACCAGTCAAACTTGAAAAATTCTTCAAAGCAGAACCAAGCTCTAATAAACAATCTTTATAATGATGAAGTTAGCCAGGAGTAGTAGAGCATGAAAGAGAATGTTGAGTACCTAGTAGAAAGGTAATCCTGCCTCTAAATGGAATTACTTCTGTAGCAGGAAAAAGTTTTTAAAAATCTATTCCATTAACAAAAAGGCATATGCAGTGGAGAAATTTATCTGCATCTTCTAGAACAGGATTTTTGTAATGTGATGTTATTGGACACAGAGGCATATATCCCATAGGCCTGCTTTTAGCTTTTAAATGCACTTTTGAAAGACCACGGAGAAAACAAATTATTTTTAAAACTACATACAGTAGGTTATAAATCACATAGTATCCTTATTACACTGTTTAGCTGATCGATTTTATGAATAAGGTGCTCTCAGTTTGGCCTAAAATAGAATATTTTGGTTTTAGAAAAAAAATGTTGGGGATATATTACATGTAACTTATTGTTAGGTCTGACAGATGGTTCTCAGTTACTCAGCTATATCCCATCACCCTGACAGGAATGTTTTTTGTATAAGCCTTGAATTTTCCTGTATGAACCCAGTGAGAATTTCCAGTAAAATCACAGCCTACTAGAGAGCAGAGTAACCTTTATCACATCATCTGTGCTTTAGTGGCCTTTGAGGAAATTTACTGACCTTGTCCGGATTTATTTGGGGTTCAATTTGCGACAAAATAAACTCAAACTTCTTTAGGATCCTCATGAAGAAATGCACCACACACTGTTATTGTTTTCTTTCTGTCACCTTCAAATGCGGTGCTTGATACTGATTAATTGCTTCTCTTTTCTCTTTACCAGGTGCATTTGCCAGGTCTCATCTTTAATAATAGAAGCCACTATCTGTGTTTTTTCAATTTTTTTGTGATACTGAGTTAACTCTTTCTGCTCTAAACCCCTCATAGCCTAAATCTTATCTCGGAGTTTAACAAAGCCTGTGTTGCACATGTGACTGAGGGGCTCAGCTATGGCCATAAAGGCTCATTTATGTCACTGCCTCTATTAAAATGTCACTTCTCACCCCACAGAAGTGGGATTAACTTAAGACAAAAAAGTTGTATTGATACAGGCAGCGTATGGATCAAACTTATAAAATACAGTGAAATTGTAGCTGTGTTGGCATCATTCCAGTCCTCACATATTTACACCACAAACATCTACAGTGCATGCATGGTATTTTTGCTTCCACCTGCTTCCTCCAGCATTATGCTCAGAGTGGGTCTGAAATTGATTCCTGTCAACTTTCAGTGTTTCTGGGAAAAAATATAATCCAAATATTTATTAAATATGTACTATTTATTTTCAATTACTGAATAATATTCATTACTCTGAATCTACAAAATATGCATAAAATTGAAAATTAATCTTCAGATATATTATCAACATGCCAAGAATCATTTTACCACAGAAACATGAACTGGATAATGATGTACCTTTATTTTAAAAATGCATAAATCTGAGATAACAGATTGCAAAATTACAAACGTGGAAAATAATTTGTATTCTACAAATCCTATCTATAGTATGTCCCGATGGGATTTTCCCCCCTGTATTCTCCTTTTCTTTGTTTAAATGAATGCAGTGCACTATATTATTGAAAACAATAATTGTAAAAGATGCTAATTTTTCCCTCATCTTTTGTGGTTTCATTTACTGTGTCACTGGCACCAGTTTCGTTATAAATGACTCCTAATCTGTTGACCTTGATGAAGTTATTGATTGGCAAAGGTTTTTTCAGGTGTCTAATTTTGTGGCAGTAACAGACTGGAACTTGGTAAACATGTTTTTCACTTTCCTTTTGTGAAATGTTAGGTAGTTTAAAAAGAAAAGTACTGATCCCCCAAATAATTATATTTCATACGTATTTTGTCCTGAAAAGTGGAATTAGAAATACCCTGTCTATCCTTTTAACAACTTCTAGGCAAATCTACCCCGTTTACAGAGAAGTAGGTTTCAGTCATTATTTGTAAATGTGATGCTTAGGAATTGGCCTGAAGTCTGAATTCAGGCTCAGGAACGAAAGACATTTTGCCATGGAAGCTTAAAACAGCATCTCAGTCCTTTGATATCCACCCTTCCAAACTTCTGCAAGACTTGTATGCCCAATTCATTTTGACTATTTGAAAACCATTGGGCTGTAATAATTAAACTAATGATATGTGTACCAAAGTAGCTTTGTCCCAGAGATGCCTTGTCTATTCAGTGCTAACAGAAATAATATTTAGTATATTCAGTCAGGTCAGCTGGGCCACAATAAAAAAAGAAAAAAATTACAAAGATGTCATTTGATGAACCAGCCATTTGGTTCTTTTGGGGTTCTTTAGATTTTGTTTGGCTTTTTGGGGGGAGAGGAGTGTGCTAGTGGTTTCTTGCTTGTGTGGTTTTGTTTTGTTTTCTTTTGTGTCATTCTGTTTTGTTGTTTCATTTTTCTTTTTTAAGAGGCCCCTGTCACTGGAATTATTAATTGAAAATAGTGCTAGAGGTGGCTCTGTGGTATTTCCACTGAGTGAGGAATCAAGACAAATTTATCAAGCTTTGTAAGAACAGGATTTGGGGATAGTGGCTGGTTCAAATAAGAGTTACTTTCTTGTTTCTTCTGGGAGGATCAGGAGAGCTTTTGAAATCCTACCTGGTTAAAAACCAATTTTTTTTTTAAATTATATATATCAAACATTGAATGTATTTTCTGGGGACATAACTAAATGTCATCCCTGTCTCACTTGTGGTTACAGCATTTACCCCTATGTATACCCAAGGCTTATTTTAAACCTTTCTTTACTTCCCACATTTTTATTCAGTAGAGTGAGGCTACAAAGGATTAAGAATGGAATTTACGCCATTCTGATGTTGATAAAAACTAGATACCTTTTTTCTTACACCTCTTTCCAACTGTATGTGTTTCTGTTCACATAGAGTAAATTGTTTAAACTCTGTAGATGCTCTGGTAACAGTGAGATACAGGGACAAGTCAATGGAGAGGATGGAGATAGTTGTATTGTACATCAGCAAATGCCAGCTTTTCTGTAGAACATGGAAATATAAGGAGGAAGGTAGAATATCCTATTCCAGGAAATCACTTATGACCTTACCTAAATTTTATGGTTAGATTTGTTGAAAATTCATCAGAAAGTAAATACTAAAAATTACTGCTTTAGCCAAGCCACCATAAAGATTCAGAAACAGAAAAACTTTGGAAAATATGTCAGGGAGCCAGTATTCAAAGTATAAGTAGATGCCTTGTGACTGAATTGTCTTTTATGGCCCTAAGTTGAACAGCGTGGAAGATGATGCAGCATAAACTGGGAATCCCATGTGGCTCTGTCAGGAGAAGACTTGGCATTTTTTGGCCTGTAAAGAGAGTTATGACATTAATTGCCTGACTGGATGCCCCTGTGAGGCAGAGCTAAACTGTTTCTTAACACAGTTAACCTGTACAGTTTATGACTGAACATTTGGAGATCTGGTTTGGGTTTTTTCCTCAAAAGATGAAGAATTTTGGCAAGTCTACAAAAGAACATTTTCTTGTTCTAGAAGTACTGTCATCTTCCTTCAAAAGTGAAACTACTTGCAATCTCATTAGGAATTAGGTATCTTTGGAACTTATGCCAATGTATTCCTCATCTACAACAGGGAACTTACAGTATAAAACCAGATCTTGCAACTGCTTTCTTTCAAGAGTCTGAATCAAAAGTCTGGGCACCAAAATTTGCACTTGATCTCCACAAATCAGATTTACATTTGTCTCTGGCCTTTGTTAGTTGCCAGCAGGGTAATTTAGTTGAGGTCTGACAGGGTAAGACTTGAATTAGCCCAACTTCTGAATCTTCTTGATGTCTCTCCACTGCAGCTTGTCATTCCTGCATAGCTCTGATATACCCTAAGGAATGTCAAAATCCAGTGGACCTTAGACAGAGACAGTCATGGATCCACATATGACATTTCTCACAACATAGTTTTAAAGTTCTGAAGAAAAATTCTAACCCAACAGTTTCTGACCAGAAAGAACAGAAAAATTAGAAGTAATGAACTTATTTTGTTTGTTTAAATCAAATCTTTTTTAAAGAAAAGGAAAGTTGTAGAAAATTCTCCTCTCCAATATAATTAACAAATATGACAAATACAAGAAAGTTGAAGTGGTTGTGGGAACAGAAATAAATAAAGAGGCCAACAGAAGGAAAAACATACAGACACAGAGGTGAAAGAATAAAGAAACAAACTCCTAGACACATTTTGCAGTAGTTGTAACAGATATTTGCCAGCTATACTGCATGTTATATGACTGAGCAACTTTAATTTTGACTACTGATCAATGCAGTGGCATGTTCAGTTTTATAAAACAATCAGGTAACAGTCCTAAGTCAGATGCACTAACATGAATAATAACATATAAATCCTGCTAATATATTAATTATTATAGTGTCTCAGACTGTGAAACTTTACATAGAATTAATTATCACCATGTTAATGAGTGGTGTAATGATAAATACAGAATGGGTTATTTAATTTGTTCAGTGCATTTGAGGAGCTAGATATTCATTATAATGCTAAAATTAGGAGTGAATAACCTCGATTTTCCTGCAATTTCTAACATCCACTCTATTAATGCTAGCTAGTGCCTGCACTGCACTGTGGATGCAAACAAGCTGTTCATTAACAGAAATTAGTTGTGTCTCTGTTCCATTTTGTCTTAAGGTGTCTGAGAATTGTGCCTTTGTTTTCTGTCATTTCTGTATAGAGGAAGAAATTTTTCACTGCCTAAATATTTGAAAAAAAACCACAACGAATGGAGTTTTCACAGTTTCTTGACCTCCTTCTATCTTTGATGCTTAGAAACCATCACACCTAGGGAAAAAATAGCAACCTGAATCTACAAGTGCCTTATAATCAGTAGCCGTGGGCCTGCTGCTCTAATTATTGTTTTCAGTATCCAAGATCCAGTTTACAAAATCAGCTCCAGCAGATTACAGGCAGTAGAGCCTCAGTAATGAGAAGGTAAAGCAACATTTCATGGCAACCCAAAGATAAATCTGACTTCATATTCGTGCACTAACTTTGGAACATCATGCTTGGTATTTAGCAAGGCCAGACCAAGAGTAATGTGCCAGCAGTCTGGGAGGTTAAGGCTATAACTGCTGGGCTTGGGAGGGAGGAAAAGGGGACAATCCCACTGGGAGTGAGCACCTTGGGTGTCATAAAGGAAGGGATAATCTGAAAAACTATTTGCTCTTTGAAAACATCTTAATTTGTGACAGGTCTGAGGGTCTAGGATAAGGATCTGTCCACATCCAGGGTAAGCACTAGGACCAGACAGCCCCTCATCAGCTCCCCTGGAAAGGTAGCTGTACCTGAGCTGGTTGCTCAGCCCTTGCCCAGATTCTCTGTTCCATCTAGAGTCTCCTTATTTTCCCAGATTATTCAATTCCCATGCTTTTTACCTCATGTCACAGCCACTGTTTTGTAGATGTATACTATGTTTACTATGTATCTAAGTTTTGGTGACTGAATGCAAAAATAAATGCATGGACAAACATGCTGCATAAGCTTCTCCTCAGAAAAGACTTTTTCAACATGTCAGCTGCTTCCTCTCAATGCAAAATTTTATTCCTTGTTATTATACATTTTATAAACTCTCATGCGTTTCCATGTTGGCTTAGATATCAGTATTCTGCTCTGGGGAGCCTTTTGTGGAACTTTTTATGAATAACACTAACTTAGCTGTTGTGCCTAGGTTTAGGTTTAACTCTGATTTGCCTATTGCTAGTAGGCAGACTCTAGCCCTTTGTGTATTTTATTGCTTAACTTTGTTTCATACCTGAGTTTTGAGAGTCTTTAAACCATGAATGTTCTGCGTGATCCCCTCCCAGGATGACTTATTACAATGAAAGTTTTCAGTCATAATCATCACTTTGGAAGGCAGATTTTGCTATAATTTCACTGCAGCCCTTTAAATGATTATGCAACTGATAATCTCTTACTGTCAACAGGTTATTTCCTCAAATAGATTTGAGTTTACGACATATAAAATCAAACATCATGTTTTGTTTGTTTTTCTGCCTGATGTTCCCCATGCAGCTTGAATATGTGCACCTGGATGGTGGTGCTTAAGCCTGTTCTTGATAGCAGGTGAAATATTTTATATATATGACTTGCAAGGACTTTATTAAGAGTATTTCAGCGTTACTTTAAGAATAAGGAAAAAGGAACTCTAGGAATGGCAGGGCCAGTGAGGACAGTTGTTGGTTTTTTTTGTTTAAATTACCTGAGCTTAATACGAACTTCAAATAGCAGGAGGAAACTCTTGTGCGATGATACTAAATTGGAAGGAGCTGTTGACTCCCTCAAAGGCAGAAAGACCCTAAAGAGAGACCTAAACAAATCAGAGGACTGGGCAATCAGCAGTCATAATTTTAACAAAGTACTGGATTCTGCATCAGGGGTTGGGCAACCATGGATACACAGACTGGGGAATGAGAGGCTGGAGAGCTGTGCTCTGGAGAGGGAGCTGGGGGTCCTGGTTGATGGCAAGTTGGATATGGGTCAGCAGTACCCTGGCAGCCAGGAGAGACATCCTTGTCCTGAGGGGAATCAGGCACAGCATTGCCAGCTGGGCAAGGGAGGGGATTGTCCTGCTTTGCTCTGCCCTGGGGTGACCTTGCCCTAAATATTGCATGCAGTTTTGGGCACCAAATTATTAAAAAGATATTACGCCATTAGAACACTGAAGATGAAGGGTCTGGAGGGGACGGACATATGATAGAGGCTGGGGTCACGTGGCTTGTCCAGCCCAGAGAAGAGATTGAGGGGAAACCTTACAATCTGCAGCTTCCTCATGAGGGGAAGTGGAAGATCAGGTCTTCTTTTTGATGAACAGTGAGAGGACCCAACAGAACACCATGAAACTGTCAGGAGAGGTTTAGTTTGGATGTTAGGAAAAGGTTCTTCACCCAGAGTGTGGCTGGGCACTGGAACAGGCTCCCCTGTTGACAACACCAAACTCAACAGAGTTCAAGAATTGTTTGAACAATGTTCTCAGGCACATGGTGTGACACTTGGGGTTTCCTGTGACAGGCAATGAGCTGAATTTTAATGATGCTAGTGGGTGCCTTCTAGCTCAGGATATTCTATGATTCCGTTGTTACGAGATAGTTTCATCTGAACTGACAATCATTAAAGAAAGAAATCAATGGTACTTCTTAAATATTCTCAACTGAGCTCTCTTGCGTTTCTCAAATTTAGGAAGTTTTATATGCCTTCACCTTCAAAGAAGCAGAGAAAAACAGAACAAGAAGCACTGAAGCTGACATTGGTTTCGTCAGATGATGGTTTTCTGCTCCGTGTTTATCAACTGCTCCACGTCCTACTCAAACCACCTTTCAGCAAAGCTGTTGTCAGATGAGTTCTTTGGGAAGAGATTGTAGGATTATGTGAAAAGGGTTATGTAACTATTTCCTCCAGGGTTATGAGAAGTAAACATGTGGCTGATTGTCTAAAATCAAGGATAGTCTTGCCTTGATATTAATACTAGTGATATGAGCCATTTATACCCTTTGAGAAATGATTTTACAGCTTCACCTCTCTGTACATCTTTTTATATGCATCTATTGAAATATATATATTTAAATACACATCCAGTGAAGGTTTTCATATATCATATAAATATATACCATCACTTTTTTTAAAAACTGGGTTGAGACAAGGGAACTTAATGCTTAATGAGCAATTATCCTCTTTCTATGGCTCATCTTGAAGACAGTGTTACTGGATGAGTTTTATTACTGAACTAGCTTGAAGACATTGGTACCAGTCAGCATCAGTCATTCTTGTTTCTGTAACTGGTAGCATGGCAGAACTCTGATGAAAGACAAAAAGTTAATGAAAGATATGAAAAAGGAAGAAAGAATAAGAAAGTCCACACATGGTCTAAGCTCATAGAAATAGTTGCATTTACTTTTGAGATGCACATAACAAGGACATTAAAAGAAACTATTTGGAAGTATGGATTGTACAACCAAATAGCTGAGAAAGTAACTTTTTTCTAGAAATCACTGCTGTAACACAGTTCACCTGTTGGGATAGAAGAGATATTGTATGTATGTGAGTTGAGCAATGGATAATTTTCTTAAGTCTTCAGAGTGGGCTCCGTATTATTCAAAATTCTAAATACTGATCCACATTACCTGTGTTGCTAACAGTGCATAGGTGTGGCAATTTGAAATCACATCAGGCCCAAGTATAGATACACTGTATTTTACTACAAGATTTTAAGGTATGATGCAGATTTCCTTGATCAAATCTAGGACTTTTATGACTTTATGCTTCCAAATTTCAATCACTATAACATTGTAGAGAAAGAGGAACTTAATTCATTAAAACCCAAAGAAGATTTTTTTTCAGACAGGAATGAAAAAAGATGTTCAGATAATGTAAAGGAGGCATTGAACATTCGTTTCTTTGCAGTGCAGTATCAGTGTGTGGAAGACTCTGAGAATGACTGCCAGAGAACCTAATAGCTGAAATAGCTGTTAAAGAACAGTGGCATTGCTAGTGACTCAAGATATTACACATCAGGAAGTAAGTTCAGACAGGATCAGGTGCACAAATGAACTACAAGAATGGTTCAAAGAACGGAGACTTTTTTATCAGAGAAGTCCAAGAGAGCCAGGTTTGGGCAGCTGAGCCCAGCACTGGCAGAGAAGATAAGTCAGGTCTCCAAGGATGCCTGTGGAAGGAAAGCAACAGAAAAGAGAACAAAGCTAGTTCTGAACCACTGTACAATATTGGCATGAAACCCGAAGTGTGCAATCTACCCACGAATACAGTACAGCTGTAAATCAGAGAGGCTGTGAATTACCCAACCACTTCTGTTCTTTAGGGTCTTTATTACAAAGAGCCGGGAACAGGTCTAATCCTCCAAGCCAGTTCCTGCCTTCTGTGCATATTTGCTAGCATTTAGTAATTAAAATCCTGTCCCCTACCCTCCTTTGTTTAGTATATTGACACCACTAAATTGCATAATGTGGGCAATTAAGCCCTTCCTTGAGATTTACATCGCAGTCCACAGCAGAAAATAGGAATACAAAGGGAGTGGTGGTTCTGCTGTAGTACCATCATTAAGTCATTGCAATCCTGAGAGATCCAAGGAGGAATTACGCTCCATTGCCTATATCAGGAGACAGGGTGGTTTAGTCCAGCACTAGCCTGAAGTTAGGCATAATTCTAAAAGCTGTCCCACAGTTTCAGAAAAATATAGAGTAGATATAACATACACATCAGACTGGCCCACTGCCTAGACTACCAAAGCACTCAGAAAGATAATTCAGTGGTTTTTTACACCATTAGTCTCAACAATAAATCTGCAGGCTATCTTTTTATTAGAAGTAATGTATTTCAGATAGATATTCAGAAAACATTTAAGGCTTTCATTATGTGTGTACAAGAAGCTGAGTGTTTTTGTCAACAGTGATAAGTCAAACAGCTTACAGTGAAGCAGAGTGGTAACAACACAGGACTGTACAAAACATTTTGCTGCATGGAAATTGTAACACTTCATAAGCAAAAAATAATGAGACTATTTGCAAGAAAAACACTCAAATCCTGGACTGACAAGGCAACACAAAAGGGAAAAATAAAATGCCATTGAAGTAGAAGATAGTGTGGGAAATGAAGCTGTGTTCTCTGAAGAAAGACTCGTGTGTGTGTGGGGGGTGTGTGTGTGTGTGTGTGTATATGCATACATCAACTTCTGAATGATAGAATTTTCAAATGTCCATCACTGTCCTGCAAACTAAGTTAAATATATTACTCTGTTCTGAATTTCTAGACTTAATGGCCATAGTACAGGGGGAAAATATTATGCAAGGTTGTCCATTCTCTTACTAAAAAAAAACCCCAAACATGTATCACTTCCTGCATGATAAATAGAAATCTTACATTAAGACATTCTTAAGCAATACAAGTTTATCAGAATATACTGTTGATGTTATTACTTACTAACGAAGCATTCATTGTTATTTTCCTTCATCTCTTCCATCAATGTATTCATGTCTTCCACAACTACTTGGACTGCAAAGTCTTTTGGATACAAACTTGAGTTTCTTTATCAGACTGCTGCCAAAGCCAGCAAGACTACAGCTCTGAAAATGTTACACTGCGCAAAACATACTGGTTTCATTAAGGTTCTTCTACATTTTAGGTAACTCATGTCTCCACCAAGCCCTCAGCTTTAATATAAAATGTATTCTCATAAATATTATTTTCTTTCCAGCATCTCACAACAACAATGAATTATTTTAACTCAGCTCTTCCCACATTTTTCCCCACAACTGATATCCTCACCGACCATCATTAGCATCTTACATGGAATGAAGCCAGTAACCTATATGTTTGGTAAAAGGAAAATTTGTTCTTCAGCTCATTAAAGTAATTTAGTTAGAGCTACACCAGAATTAGTATGATCAGAATTTACCATTATATACTTATTTGTCAAGGGTATTGTACATTTGGGGACAGGCTATTACAATGCAAAAACAACACAGCCAATACCATTTGGTTTACTTGGCATTTTCCCAGTTAGCATTGATTTTCATGCAGCAGTGGCCAGTTGAAATTGCTGATGCAAGAAGTGATAATTTTCTTGATGTGGGATGAATAGGACATGTTAAATTTAGCACTAAAGTAGAGAATGGTTTGGTATCTGTTATGAAAGAAAATGTTAAAATAAAATAAAAAAACAGTTAATGAAAAATTAACTTGTCAGAGCTGTAACTACCTATGAATCATGAAAAGGGAATATGATCAATTAATATCAATTAATATTATATATTATGAGTAGATGAAGCAATTGAAAAATAATATTGCTGCAAAGGCCTGTGGTAACCTTACAAAATAATCCTCCTCCCCTTCTGATGTCTCTGGTATGTTTTGCAGTTTTCTTAATGTGATAGTGCTTGTCCTGAATTTCAAGTCGCGATTCAAACACACCCATTTCCTGAGGAGTTTGTTGGTTTATCTCTGAATTTGTTGGTTTGCCTCTAACTTTGTCTATATAAAGCTGAAGGAACGAAGACCAAATGATAGTTTCTGCATGCAGATGTTGCTTTGCTCCCCTCTCACCCAACCATCATCTCCCCTTTAAACCATTCACCTCTAACCCTACACAGTATGTCCTCATAATTTAATTTTGTTTCTAATGCATGAGAGACAAAATTTGAGTTTCTATTTCCTACATTGGTATTTCTGATCCTGCTGAGTGCTTTCATGTTAATGGCAACCCATAGCCCAGAGTGACAGCAAGATCCCTGGCAAACACAACAGAAGTCAGCCCATGCTTTACACTGTCTGCATCTTCTGCTGATTGCAGGCACTCTGCAAAACTCAGCCATGCTGTGGGATTGCATTTTCACTGCCAAGAACCTGTACTCTTTTCCCCAACTCTCAATGCCCAAAGATTCTTATAAAAGTAATATCTTTCCTTCCTGAAATACTGAAATAAAACTTATAGTCTGACGGTCCAGGTCCCTGTTCAAACTACAGTGTAAACCTAGGGGTGCGGTGATTATAAACTTTATGAGTTTTTTTAATCCTATATATGCTAATTTATTCATGTTAATCCAAATGCAGTTTACAGAGCTGTACATACCCAAACTGCTCACAGAGCATGAAACAAATATTTCTATACAAATAATCTGTAATTAAGAAGTCTGCAGTTATTTTCTAGCTCTTCTGTGGCAAGGAGGTGTAATTGTCTTAATTTTGAGAGTCTTCTGGATTGTCTTCAAACTCATCCAGTCAGAGAACGCGCTGACTTATGAAAATTCAGGGTATAAACCAGGTAAGGCCATTTGACATCAGATGGCAACGTGTATTTTTCATTAATTATCACTTGCAATTGCAGATGCTTCCCCAGGGCAGTGGTCAGAGCACCAAGCCTGACAGAGTTCGAGACGCCTTTGGACAATGCTCTGAGGCACATGGTGTGACCCTTGGGGTGTTCTGTGCAAGGCCAGGAGCTGGGCTCAATGATCCTGATGGGCCCCTTCCAACTCAGCACATTCTGTGATTCTGTGAAGGGATGTGAAACCATTTTTCAGGACAGTCCCTTCCCCAAACTCTTGCTTCTCAAAATAAAAGCAAATAGAAACCATATGACAGAATATTTCAAGCTGCTATGTAATGATGGGGAAAGTTTCCTCCAGTGATCTACTGTTTAAAACTGAATTCTCCAGCTAATTTTCATAGATCAGATAAATGTTCTGTTCCTTGGCTTCCCCATCTGGAATAGCAGTGCATACCTTTCTCACTGGGGAACTATGCACTTTAATTAATCAACAATTGTAGATTGCTATATAGAGCGGAGCAAACAATCTGGAGTGAACGGTTTATTCAATGAATTCAGCCTGCTTGCAGAAAATCCTTGAGCAGATGGTGTTGCCATCAACTGCAGAGGAAAAGAGTGAAATATCACCCCAGCCTGACTATTTCTGCTTTGTTTTATTTCACTTACATAATCTTTAGCCCCAGGGACATATTTCTCAAAGATGAGGAACCCTTTCTTTACAACGGCCTAAGAGCTGTCTCCAAAAATCCAATGCCCATGGGACCACTGGAGCTCTCTCTTCACAATTCTCAAGGAGGTAGGTGGAGGGGCCTTCCATTTGCAGTTTGACTGATGGAACTCCACAGGGAACTACTCCCACTTCAGGGAAGATTTTTACCATATCTGGAAAGCCTTTTTAACCATCTTGTCTTGGCTGAAGTCTTCTGATAACTGGATAGCCTTGCCTTGTAAAAAGTATATTTTCAAGGATAACAGAAAGATAGCAATCTAGAATGATTTTTATTTTGAAATATTAAAAAATTCTATCATGCAGTTTAACAGTAATGTACCACAAAAATTCAGTTATTCAACACAGCAGTTTGGTTTTTTTTATAGTAGGATTCAACTTATTTCAAAGTGTGGTGCCTCACTTTATTTTGCTTTATTTTTTCATCTGTATTACCCCAGAGACTAAATGAAGGTTTACATGAACTTTCAGAAAGATATTTCATAAAATACAATGTTGTGCTATCCAGTGCAGAGCAGCCAACATATCAAATAATGGCTGTGTATATGGATTATATCTTGAGCTGCAATTAATAGCCTTGCAAGGCCCCACTCACGCAGTATTTGACAGCTAATGGTCAGTGTGATGATGTGGACTGTTACTCAATCTCTAGTCAAACACAGAAAGTAGAGAAAATGTTAGCTTAAAACTAGATGTTATAAAGGATTTTCCTGCTGAGTCAGAAATTAGATGGCTTTAGTTTTATAAGCCCCAAGTTGAACTGCCTTTCTGTACTTTTATTTCCTTTTTTTTTTTTTTTTTTTCTCTTTTTGAGTTTTAGAAGTACCTAAAACCCCACAGAAGTCTTTATGCCTGATATATGAAGCCTGAAAGACTGCTGCTTTTGAGGCCTGGTTTTTCTTCAGCAGCAAAGAACTCTAAATGTCTGATCCTAAATCTTTCTCAAAAAGGAAATCCTGAGCCTCTTTGTGTGTCAGCTCCTGATAACAAAGTAGAAACATCCTTTACTGTTCCTACTTGACTGGAAGGTATATTAGAGATCACGACATGCTTAGTGCCTATGGTGATACACATGACACTGAGATATAATTGAGATTAAGAGTGAATATTCCTAAACAAATATCAGTGCTTATTTGGATTGCAGATGGGAGAAGGAGTTAGTTAAGGACAGGTCAGTGAAAAATAAGACTTGGAAATGTGTTTGGACCTGAAGTTCTTCCTTATAAGCCATCTGTAAAGGAAAGGTTTATTAGTAATAAACATAATTAGCAATTATGAGTGAAAGTAAACAAATGTTTTGTTTCACATATTGCTTGAGAATAAAGGCCTCCTGGCCAAACACCACTGTTTATTTAAAGAAAGCTTAATGAAGGCATGTATGCTGTCTTTCCTGGTCAATGCCACGTATATTACTAGAGCTTTGTGTAGTGCAGGTATAAAATACAGCCTGATAAAAATTGTACTTATAAGAGTAAAATGCCATGGAGCTGG
>VZRX01013348.1:212812-232386 GCA_013398075.1 Notiomystis cincta | reverse complement strand
TGCCCTGGGAGCTGGTTTTTTTTTGTTTTGTTTTTTGTTTTTTTTTTTTTTTTTTGATGTTACTTATATTTTTATATTGAAAATTATACTATAGTAGGTCACAGGTTTCCAAACTAAGGCCCATTTCTGCAGAAATTCCCTGGATTCTGACAGACTATGAATCCATTTGGACTATGTTGTAGAAGGCTGTAAAATGTGCCTTGATTTACCCCTTAAAACTCCTGATGAAGTGCATTTGATTAATCTAATTGAAGTAAAAGGAAACTTCTTTCTTTATTGATTTTTGAAAGATTTAGCCTAACATCACTATCTCTAGAAAAAAACCAAGAGATTAGGACATCCTTGGTTTTCTGCATAGTCATATCATACTAGACAAAGTAAAAATTAATTCCTTGCAAACCAGAGTCTACCACCTTGTCTTCATTTTGACCAGCACAGGGTTAATTTTTTGCAGTAGCTGGAAACGTTTTCAGCATTTTCCCTCTCACTCTGCTGGCAATGGTGGCAAACATGCCAGACACAGAGGTGAAAGCTGATTTAACAGGAAATTCTGCACAATATCCAATTGTTCGTTCCTGTCCATGAGAAACAGAGAAAACAATCTTTAATTGAGCCTTCTAGCATGACCCATAGGAGATGAAGCCCTGTTCTCCTGAAGGAAAAGTCATGACTCTATCCTGCAGCTGACAGCAGTCATCAAGGAGACTTTTCACCAAGGTGCACTTTATTTTCTTTTCTTCTCCTCAAGCCTCTTTTTTGGTCCCTGTTTTTCACCACAGAATTTGACAAGATATGTCTTTCGTCCTAATTTAATCTTAGACCTTTTTTTCTGCATTTTAAAAGATGCTCAGAAAAAAAAATGTTCTGTATCACAATGCGAAGAGCTAAAAATAAAGGTAATTGAGGTATGCACCTGCTAATGAAGCGGTCATTTCTTTAACTGCTAAATATACATATACCAAATAGACAATGTCTCTTCATATGCCTTAATTAAGATAATTATTCCTTGGATTCCAGATGTTAAAAAAAAATTAAAATGCTCAAAGCAAATTTCTGGGTTTGGAAACATTAATGACATTAAAATTTTGTTTAAATCCGTGATTTAGTCATATTTGCATAACTAGATTCAAGTTCAGAAACCCAGCTGTCAGTCTTTGACCTTTTTTAAGTTACTGTTATTTCATATAATTGGCCACAACTTTCCAAACTGAGGCCCTTTTCTGCAGAAACTCCCTAGATTTAGACTGAGAATTCATTGAGATGGTTTCCTCTTGTGAACATAAATCACTTGCAAAAGCAAAATATTATTGTCTACAAAATTGCAGGGATATTTTAAAATTTCAAAATGCACTTAAACTATGCTAGATTTCAGACTATGGGTATAGAAGGCCTTACTTCACACACATTTACAAGAACTGGAGATGGAATTTAGCAAACAAACTTGGCAACTGAACTTTGAAAAATAGTTGTGTGCAGAGTACAAGCCATCTTTTGATTTCATTTTGAATTTTGCCTTTTGAAATAATATGGCAATATTGTTCTTTCAAGTGAGAATTAATAAGGCTGTATAAAACATCTATCTGTGGGTTCCTTCCGCATGCCTCTAACAGTTCGTGGATAGATAAATAAGAACGAAGAAAGCACATTTTGCAAGCTTGTTCTATGATGAGATTGTATGTCAAATGAGAAGACATTTAGTGCTTTGATGTTGAATGTAGTTTTGTCTGGATTTTATGAATCATTGTTTGGTTTTTGAATGACAGTTAAAAGGGTTGTGAAGGGAAAAGGGAAATAGCAGACAGAGAGTAACTTTCTCATTATTAGATTTTCAAACACAAGCACAAAACCCATAGTGACCCATGAAGAGTTATTGTTGTGGGAAAATATTTACCCTCTAAGTTTTTCAGTTTTTAGGCATTCGGCAGTGTTGTGATCCAGTTTAAGCCCAGAAGAGCAAAGAAAACTAAGTCTCTGTGCATAAACTGGAAAGAACTGTAGAGGTTCTTTTAATATGTCAAAATAAGATTAAAACCAAATGAGGTTAGATGTCGGTGCCAAAAGATTGAAATGCTTTATTTAACAATAAAAAGAGGCCAAGAGAAAGAAAGAGAAAATCAGAGAAAAGGTAGAAAAGGCCAGAGTTACTTTAAAAGCAAAGCATAGGATAGGTCACCCCACACTGTGCTACCTTTGCTGCTGCTGGGACAGGGCGGGGGGAGCGGAGCGGTTCCTGACCTGCCCCGTCCGATCCCGGAGCAGTTGGGCTGGAATGCGGCCCTCAGGCGCGGCGGTCAATGGCTGCGGCCCAGCCTCGGCCCACCCGCGGCAGAACCTCGGTCCGCTTGCGGTTCTCTTGCCACGGGTCGCAGGAGCAGGGTAGGAGTTCCGCAGTTCACTCAGGGTTTGGGTCCAGGGTAGGGGTTCCACAGCTCACTCAGGGTTTGGGTCCAGGGGTGCAGCTTTGGGGGGCTCTCCCCTGGTGGGTGCTGCCGGCTCCAGGAGGCCTCAGTGTGTCTCACAGCAGGCAACTGGGGGGGGGAAAGAAGGCAAAGCCAGGGACTTAGCCCTTCACTTTCACCTCCACACACACACAGACACACACAGACACACTTTTGCACCAGTTTCACCTCGCTTTTTATGGCCCCCAAGGCGGGCTACTCGCAGTCCACCCTGCACGGAGCCTCCAGGTGTTCAAGAGTGATTATGATAAGCAGACACAATGACAAAGCATTTTTTGAGGCTTTTCGGCTCTTACAGGCAAGAAACAAGCTAAGAAAAAACCTTTAAGGCATGAATAAAGTTGGTAGGGAAAAACTGTTTATCAGCAATGTACTTTGCCCTAAGATTTGAAGGAAAAGGAGCTATTGTTCAAAAAGAATGCCCAGAAATTTTGTTGGAATTTGAGTCCTGCTCACTTTGATAAACATTTCCTAGTCCTCAGTGTGGCAATAGCTCAGTTTCTCAGGTGAGGCAATTGAGCTCAGTTTCACTAACATAAAGTGCTAGAATTTTAATTAAAAGGAGATGACAGAATATATCCTGACAGATTTCAGTGTGCTCCTCAGGAGAAGACAAAAGTATGTCTACACTGCTAACAGGCACCTGGTGCTGCCAAGGAGCTCCTGCTGGCATCATGCTTTCTATAAGCAAGTTTATTATTTAAAGATGTACCAGAAAAGAAAAAACTTATTCCTAAAGGGAAGTAGGCCCTTGCCTTCTGTCTCACCAGGGCTGCTTGAGGAGGATGCCAGCCTGTCCTCTTCCATGTCAAAGAGGGAAAAGTCCATTACAGCCTAAAAATCTACCTAAAACAATCAAGTTTACACTTTTCTTAGCTGTGTTTGTCTTACTCAGGAAGATTAACACAGTGCAAACACGTTCTTTCTCCATAAATAGTGTCTTTCAAATACCCAGTCCAATTTAAACTTTGATTGTTTCTTTTTGCTTCTGCTGCTTGTAACTCAAAATACAGTCATGCAGTACCCAAACAAGTGTCAAGCCCATACTGAAGAATGTTTTAAGTGCTACTCTCAGAATACCATTAAAAACTCCCTTCTTTACAAATTGCCTCAGTTTATTTTCCGAGAAAAATAATAAAGGAAGAGGTATGGAAACCAACATCAGCAGAACCATACTTCCATTATTATCTCATATATAGGTGCTCTCACAATAACAACAGTTCACCTTTGTGTTTAGCCCCATCCATTTTACATTAATAGAGTTTGCATAGATGTGATTTGCAAACAGGAACACAAGCAAGTTTTACTTCCCTTTCTAGCCATGCTCATACAGCTAAATATAATTGTGAAAAGACAAAGATAATTTAGATTCATGGCTATGCTACAAAAATGCATGAATCTCAAAGTCTCCCAAAATCTCCATCTGCCTACATCTTGTAGGAAATACACACCAAGGGATTTTCAAGCAATTATGAAGAAAAGATATTTAGAAGGGCCATGTTACATTGCAAGGATCAGTAGGGTTGAACTAACATCATTAGCATATACAAAGAATGGAAAGCACCCATGAGAAGTAACAGAACTCATAAATGTAGATAAAAAAGAATTCAGTTAATTTTTAGTTGGGCAGGAATGAGTGTATATTAGAGAAATGATGTTAAAAACAAGAAAATTAACACCAAAGTCATATCTCAAATAGCTTCCATTTGCAAGCTGTTTATTTGCTGTTGTTTTCTGATACATCTTGCTAAATAGGAACTTTATGTCCCACACATAAATTACACATTTCTCTCTCTAGACTGCATACACTTAAAACTGTTCTCTATTGTATTATTTCTCATATAAGTGTTTGAAAATTCTGTGTTATCTGTGGCTTCTGTGCCAGTTCCCAGGAGTCAGTTAAGCCAACACAAGCTCTGCTAGACTTTAGTTGTAAACTTTAGTTTAGGTGTAGTGGAAGCATGATCTGTCTTACTGGTTAGCATCATTCTACCCACACTTCTTGCAAGGGATTCCCCTCCGCTCCCATCTGTGGATTAACTTGGAAATTCAATGCAAGGTCTTTAAAAGAGGAGCAAATAAAATGCTTCCTGTGGCGGATTCTGGTTGTGCCTGCCATGGTTCTGACGTGGATAACAGACGATTCAAATGTCATGCTAGTACAGGCAATTGATGGCCTTGCAGTGAATCACAGTGAACACTTGGAGAGAAGGAATCTGAAAAAAACTCTTTCCAGCACTTTCTTAGCAGAAGCCCATGTGTAGCATCACAGCCAGCTCTAACTGGCTCCTTTAAAACAGAAATATATTTGCATTACTGACTGGGACATGTCTGTCACTTGCCAGGTGTAATGCTGGAAGTCTTGTGTTCCTGGTTCTTCCATTTCAGTGCCTTTTTAAAAAGCTTATACTCACCAAATAAATAAATAACTTGAAATTCTCCAACAGGTCTTGTTGAAATTCAGAGACAGATACATTAATGTTTTGGTAAGAAGCAGATGAAACTAATGTATACCTGATTGCTAAAAGCACACTAGGAAATTGAAACAAGTGATCTGCACAGAGGTGAGAGGCTGATGATACAAACAGCTAAATTGCAGGAAGATTAAGCAGTTTGTGTATCAGTGAGCACTGAATATCTGAAAGACTGCACAGAGATTAGGACCACATAGTGAAGTGGCATAAGAGAGGCAGCAATAAGGCCAGAAGAGGCACCTCAGGGATAAATTCTGGCCTTGTCTCCAGTTGCACATAGTAAATGGATGATGGCTGCCCCTCCAGTACAAGGTTGGTGTCTTTGTGAAGACCAGAAAATGTGTTTATGAGGAACATTTAGGGTTTGCTCATTGGATCAGCTACAAAAGGGATTCTATCTCTTACTGTCATTTGCGTTCATGTGAGCCACACCAATTTATCAGCTTAATGATAGATGACAATTAACTTTTGGACCAAACCCCAATGAAGTCAACACCACATCCACTGAAGTAAAAGCCAAAATTGCCACTGATTTCAGCAGTGACAGGTGTTTCTCCTAGCAGGCATCTCTGTGCTGCACTAGGATTGTGCTGAACTGCCTGCACCAAGGAAAATATCTCCTTATGTCCTCCATTTCCTTTGCATGGAAGTGAATGATGAGGGACAACATCCATTCACTTGATTAATAAAGAAGGTTGTTTAGTACAGACTCTAAAAGCTAAAGCCAGATAACAAAAGATGTTACATGGATGAGGGAAAAGACTGCAGAGCTTAGCAGGACCCATGTCCTGTATTCAACAGAAATTGCAGCCACATAATTCAAACCAAACATTCATTCTCATGGAGATCATGGAATCATGGGCTGTAGAAAACTGGGGTAGCACTTAAGTTTTTTCAAGCTTGTCAAATGTTTGGAAGAGACACCAACAAATCCAATGAAAATCTCATTTACTTACAACTTCAACCTCACTGGAAAGAGCAAAGGAAAGCATTATCCTGTAACATAGGAGTAGAATTGGTGCTAAAACTACAAATAGAATTTAAGAAAGGAAATATTTAATTTAATAAAAAAAAAAATCTTAATTTTGAAAGTTATGTAACATAATTATTTGCTTTGATTTTATTTTGGTTTTGATACTAAAGGCTTCTTAAAATCTACCCTTTTCTTAAAATAGCTTCAAATACTTTGATTTTTTCCTATGAAATGAAATTTTACTGAGGGAAAAAAAGCAGATATTATTCTAGAGAGGGATAAAGAACTTACAGCAATTGGAAGAACAGCAAAAATCAAGAGAATATAATGGTGCTGACTTGTATAGCTAATGTGGATAAAAATAAAGAACAGAGAATAGAAAAATCATGGCAATATGAAAATCTTTTAATTAAGTATTGTCATATAACATTATGAAATTAGTATAATTTTATGTTAACTACTGTAGTAAAGAGAAGGGGCAAAAAAGAATATTCTGATGATGAAAAATGCTGAAGTTGGCCTTTCATCCCAGGAAGACACATGCAAAACACCCTATCCCCTTTGCCATTAAGCATGTGGAACTCCTAAAATTTAATTCACATTTTGTCTGATTTGCATTTTGGAATACATCTTAATCAGATGAAGCTGTTCTGCTTTGCATGAGCGCTGACAAGGGGCCTGGCTTCCCTGGTGGATGCTCAGACTAGAGAATAGTTCTCATTTCTGTCTGACTCTAAATATTTGAACAGCTTGAGCGAGAATAACAGAGGGATGAACCCCGGAATAGTAATTATCTTTGAGTAGTCTCTGCAGCTGGGCAGTTCTGTGGGCTTTCATTTAGGATGTGGAAGACCTGGGTATTTAGGTTATCAGTCATGAGGCAAGGTGAGAAAGGAAGCTGCCTTCCCCACCAGTGAACTTCATCTATCTTCAAGTTCATGATGCTCTGAAGACTCAGGGCAGTACATAAATATTGAATTTAGTGAATTTAAGCTGACAAGGTATTCAGGAGTATCCAAACTTCATGACAGGACACCCTGGTCAAAATTAAATTAAAAAAAAGTCATCTGCAGCAGCTGTTATTTAACCTTTGGTCCATGTATTCTCTCTCCCACAGACATATTCATGTAATATGAAAATATGTCTTTCTGAAACTGGCAGAATGTAGTAGTAGAGAGCTTTTGCACAGTTATGCCATTTAAGTACACACTTATTCATGAAATTAAAACCATAGAATATAAAATATAGAATATAATTCTATAAAGAATTATATAAAGGAAAAAAAATATGCTGTACTAATTTCAGGAGAAGCAGAGGGAATTTTAAGGCACTGAATAATAATTTTTCATAATTCTGGACCATCTTTTGAGGTGAATTCAAAGAATCTTTTCTGAAGGTGGAGGAGTTGGTCTATTCATATTCTTACCCATTCAAAAAATTGTGTGAAATTTTCATAATTTTATTATTCATCTCTGACAATTACAGGTTTTCTTAATGCTCCAGCTGCTGAAGCCATCATAAGAGAATATGGTTTCCATAAAGCATTAAGTTTTGTATTTTTTGGCTTTGCTGGAAAGAATTGAAAATTTGTCCAAGGAAGGTGACATAGAGGGATTTTTTTTTTCTTTTTCTTTTCTTTTTAGCTGTTTTATTTTAGTGTTTTCAAGTAATGGCTTTTGAATGCAAGGTAGTAGGCGCCATAAGCAGGAGAAGCATCACATAGAGGTTTCATAAAATGACAATCCAAAACACACTGAGGTAGATCACGCAGGTCAAAGTCAATTCAATTTAAAATTAAATTCTTATACGGTCAAGCAGTCATGCAGCTGTTTAGTGTTCATCACTAGTGGTTGTTTCTGTTGACATCTGACTCTTTTTCCTTGATCTTAGCCCTTCTAATCTGGGTCAAGTTTAACTGCTGCAATGATTCACACCCCTGGTTCTTCTCAAAAACAAATTTGATGTTACACTGCAGAAGACGGAATTAACTTGCTCCTAGCAAGCTAAAACCCATGTTTAATTAGCTGTGCTGGTTATGCAGGAATTCAAAGGTCTTCTCTGTGTTCCCAGAGTGCAAACTTTCTGCTGATAGAGCTTTAGGCAGATGATGCAGGTACTTTATCTTCTGAGCACTAAGAGATTTGAAGATCTGGTGAGCTCCAGCATGCTACTCGAAATCCCCTGCAGCATCCTGCTTCTCTCAGAGTCTTGGAAGCCCTGCCAGCAACCAGATTTCTTCAGCTGTCCTTCCATCAGCCACAGGACTTCCCTGCTGGAATCTGCCACACTTCCAAGCAATAACAGAAGGACAGCAGGATATCACTTCATCAGCTACTGAAAAGATTTCAGGACGATCCTTCACACATTCTGGTTCTCAAGTTAAATATAGGCTAAATGTAAGAAAACATTAACCACATAAAACACTTGATGGGGATTACAGCCTTCTCAATGAGCTTTTAGGATGTAACCATGTCTATTCCATTTTACTCTACATGTGTATAAAAACTATTGTCATTTAAAAATTTATTTCTATTGTGGCTAAGAAGATCCTCATCTTGCATCTTCCTCATTGTGGTATTAGAATTAAAAGGGATCACACATGGTTGCAAAGGATTTTTTGTTGAATATTGTATATTGCTGTCATGCTGAATATTGTGGCTACATATTACAGTCAAATCAACAGTGTACTAAAAAAAAATGTTGTTTCAGGATGCATTCAGTTATGTATTTTTAATGAGAGATGCTAGATTGGTACATTTAAAACTTACGTATCAGAGTAACTGAACATAATAAGCAGGACCATATTTTGCTATCTCACTTCAAAAGGGAGAGTTAAAAAGATGTCCTGGATGGGAAGGCTGTATTTAGAGCAATGAGTTAAACTAGCACATTACAGGACTTTTCCTTGTTTTGTAAAAGCCATCACCCCTGTCACTACTGGGGTATTTTTAGCAAAATCCTCATTAACAGACAGATTGGCATTAAATCCATTATTTCATTTAGGCTGCTGTAGTATGACCTACTCACATATGCAAAGATCTGCATGATCACTTCAATGATCTGTCTACCTTTCTTTCTTTCCCAATCAGCTTTGGCTGAAATCTGTTAAACCTTCATTGATTGCAATGGCAACTGATTCTGCAGAATTTTATGAAAAGACAGGGAGATAGATAAAAAACCAAAGCAGCTGAACCCCATAATTTCATACACCTGTAGCCTTCCCAAGCTTCATTGCAGAAACTTCTAGACTTACATTCATTCTCACACAGTCTTGCAGTAACAGTGACCATAAAAATCATGCCTTATCTTACTTGGGGAATTTAAACCACATAAAGCACACAATCGAAGAAAACTGTTGTTGCTGTATCCATTGCTTCCCATTTAGAAAGAAATTAGTGTGCAATGACAATCCCCCACTGGAATGTGATTTTTTTAAATATTTTTAAATTTGAGGGAGACACATGAGAAACATGAAAGGGTATAAATCACAAAGGAAAGTGACATTAAGACACATTTAACATTAGTAATTACCATTCCAAAATGGCCCTCAAACCAAATGATAACTTCCACAGAGTAATGCCATCCAGAGCAGGCATTAAAAAAATGGACAAGGAGCCAGCTGGGTGTGCAGCAAAAGCTGAGAAAGATCCCTCAGGCACATCAGCAAATAAATTGAGTTCCAGGTAAAGAGATTCTTCCTTTGTTTAATGAAGGGAAGTTGGTATAATTAGTTCTAGTGAAGTATTCTAGTGTTCTATTTTATGGAATTAAAAAGCCAACCAACCAACCAACCAACCCCAAACCAAAATAAGCCATGGATTGCTTCAGCTGTCAGTTAGTCACTGACTTTAGCTACCCTAGATTTATTCCCTTCTATTGAACCCTGGTTTTCATTCTTCTCTTCCTCTGGAACACCAGCAGAGGTACTATGCCATGCCTGCAGCAAAGTAACATGCCTGCTTTAACATCAGGCTGTACTGGATGTTGCAGTATTGAATGGAGGCTTGTTCAAGCTGCACATTCTTTTTTGTGCAAAAATACTTGCCTAAGTGTTTCCTATTTAGGTCTACTTTCCATAGATGAGTTTCAAACACCACTAGGTGAGGAGCCAGGATCATCACTCTGAAACTCTTTCCTGCACATTAGCATATCAGTGTGCAGACACTGAGCACTGCCATCTGGAAGGATGAGACTCTTCTCAAAGCAGACTTCCCTTTAGCATATTTATACGAGATATGCACAACTAGTGGGAATGCAAATCATTGCTTTTAGCTGGCTTTATTTCAGTCTTATCAAGTGCCTAAGAGTTGTCAGTCTCATAACTGAAATATTTTTAGTGTTAGTTATACAAAACATATTTTGTGTTTTGGCTGTCCAGGATTGCATGAAGTATCATCAACTTGATGGGGTATTATTCAGCCAGAATGCAGTTACAATGTTTGTTTTTAACTTGCATGCCCAGATTTTTTTTTCAGGGGAGAAACAAATAAATTGAGTATTAACCAAGATGCAGGGAGAGAAAATGAATTTATTAGAATTTCACCAAAAGTGTCTTCATGGATATGAATTTTAGGAAGAAAACCACTTATTACTTTGGAATTTATATTGTAAAGATCAAAAGATTTCACTAAATAATATTGAAATATTGCTTGCAAATCATCTTTAAGTTTTATGATACGATACTTAGAAGTGCCTAAGATGCTTTGTAAGAAATTAATAATAGTGGAAAAAGGCTCATCACAAAAGTTTTAGTGACATTTCTTCCAGTAAAATATGTTTGGTCAAATAAGTTGTTTTTTTAACAGCACACAAATCTCAGAAGATTTTACCAGCTCTGGTTCCATTGTCAGCCTTGCTCAGAACCATTACTCTACACTGGCTAAGTACCCATAAACTGGACATTTATTACAGGATGATTTAACCTGCAAGGATTATGACACTTTACTACACATGGCATCTCTAATGGAGCTTCAAAACTTTTTCACACTGGTTATTTTAAATCAGAAGGTAACACATTTCTCTGTCAAAAATAAGTTTGACAGAGATCATTAGAGACCAGATGATTTTATACAACCTTTGTTAGATACCATTTGACAGCTCTTAACCTGAGCAGTTCATCTGCTGGTGGTCCTCAGATATGCATGAAAAGAATTCTCTTCAGAAAACATACTGTAATTCAAATCCCTGTTTTATGTTGCAACACATATGAGTTGTTGTACATGCCCAGGCGTTTCCTGACTTCTGTCACCTGTTTCATGCCAAAAGGGTGCTAGAGATGTACACCTCCAAACTCAGTTACTACTTGAGAGTTTTAAGGTTGGGGGGTTTTGCTTTTTTATTTTGCTTTTGCTTTTGTTTTGTTAAATTTAGGAGAGTGGATAACTTCATTCTGGTTTGTCTGGTCATTGTACTCCTCTAAAAGCTCTACCACCTGAGCAGTGAAAAGTGCAATTTGGTCTCTCTTTCTCTCTCCCCCCCTCTATCTAACCCTTTTCAGATGCACACACACACACACACACACACACACACACACACACACACACACACACATTTTAGTTTATTAAAGCTTATAAGCACTTGCAGCAATCAACCTGATAAGCAGTGACTTGTGGTTGCTTTAACAGCAGTGACATGTGAAGGTAGTGACAGCTCTGGAGTCTAAAGTGTTGATTGAAAATATGCATTTAAAAGATGCAGATTTCCAAAACAAGTGACAGTACTGCGTTGGAAGTAATTGATATAGCACTGCTTACTATTAGAGTTGGTTAAGCAGCAGGATAGCCAGTTCATTGGGAAATTATTTTTTCCTAGACTCTCTAGTAAGTGACCCTTTCTTTCAGTTGATGACATGGGGTGTTTGTCCATTTTATTGCTAAAAACAACAGTGGAGTGCATTTTAAAAATTTACTGAAGCTTATCAGGGCAGAGAGGGTGGTTTGAGAGATACAACCTCTTTTGGAGCCTGGCTGGTCAAGCTGTGCCTTGCAAATCGTGCTTCTTTTTAGTGTCCAGCACAATGATGGCCATCACCCCTTGTTTCCTGCTCCTCTCTTAAATATCTTCTGCCTTGTGTCTCTTTCTGACTCTCCTTGCCCTTTGCATTTTTACAGCAGTGTTGCTCAAAGTAGTAATTACACTTTATTGGAGTTACATGCTTCTGTAAGAATCTATGGACAATTTTGTGTCTCTCTCTACTACCACAGCTTAAAACTCCTTCAGGTTCTCAGTGAACTAAATGTGTCTCACTCCACAATTGTGGCCCATGTAGGTAGCCAAAATACAAAATTTCCCAGGTGTCACGCTGTCTGGCTTGTTCCTTTGCTCCAGGTCATCCTTTCCATCAGAGGGTCTGTCATGTGCAGGCTGTGGAGACAGACCTGCCACTTCTGAGACTCTTGTGACATCAGAGACCTTCCTGGATTACACCTTGTACAAGTGTCAGTGATTTTCACACTCTGCCCTCCCCAGAAATGGGGTTTGTTCCTTTTTACTCAAGTGTCTGTCTAACCAATGTTTTTCCTGTATGAATATTGAAAATGAAAGACAGTGA
Source organism: Notiomystis cincta (assembly GCA_013398075.1). NCBI lineage: Eukaryota > Metazoa > Chordata > Aves > Passeriformes > Notiomystidae > Notiomystis > Notiomystis cincta. The sequence continues at coordinate 219,930 of VZRX01013348.1, read as the reverse complement.
AAATCATTTCTGGCCACTTCATGACATATGAAATCAGTTCTGGAACTGGAGATACCTGAAAGGACACCTTTTTACCCAACAGGAAGGCGCTCAAAGCATCTGTTACACCCTACACATAAGCTGTGCTTTTTTATATTTCACTGTGCGATTACAGGCAGTAAGTGCTGGATTTTGGAAGAGTGGCCACTCCCATTTGTTTTCTCACTTAAAACCCTTCAAGTTCTGGTGATGTTGTGATTTCTTAGCCCCAACAGAGTGCAGAGCCTCTCCTCTGTCTGCAGCAATTGTCAGTACCAGAATCAGCACAGGTGTAGCAGTAGAAATGGAAGTTAAAAGATGCCCTTTCTTTCCATCAAAACCCACAATCAGTGTGCCTCTGGCATTGTGTAGCTGGTTTCTCATGGCCTGGAGGAGGCAGTGTCACAACCATCGTTAGTGTGTTGATGAACAAGAGGTGCTCATGGAGCTGCTCTGACGAGTGGCTCCTCCCGCAAACGCAAATCAATCACTCCCCCCGATTTATTATTCCAGGCTCTTTCAGCCTTAGCAGCATTTCTAGCACACAGGGAACACAAATGATTGGAGATGATTTGGTGGGATAAAGAGAAATAGTTGATGCAACTGGTATAGGAAGCATTCCCAGGTACTTTCTGCAGCCACGTCAGAGGAAGTAATTGCACAGGTGGAAATGTTCCCTTCTACCCTGTACATGAGTCAAAGAAGAGTGAAATACTGAAGCTGAATACATGTCTGAGGTGTCAACTTGCCTTAGGAAAAGGAAGTAAAGATGTTTATAATATTTCACCACCGAGACCAGAATAATAAGAAACATCAAAGTTACATTGCTGATATTCTACAGCCAATTGCTCTGTATTACACTATATTCTCATTTTTAGTAATTATTGATTTTGTTAATGATCCATTGGTTCTCCCACTATGGTCCAGCCTGATTTCCTGGGTTAAACCATTATAAGCTTCTTTTAGCTATGAGAGATTTTAAGCAGTGCCAGACAGCATATCTATTTACATATCAGGATTTAAGTTTGCTGAGTGGAATAAAATATAAAGAGGACAAGATTAAATAACATGTTCCAAGAATATTTGTGTTCCACATTTGAACTGAACATGTATAATGCACACAAAATATGATCTCTGTATAGTGTATATATATTAAAATAGATTTGTCTCCTTTACCATAGATTATTACTATCATCACATATTCTTTATAAAGGACATTCATGTGAATGCAACTGAATACAATAACCTTTTAATACTAAAAAATATCAACTTCAGACAGATACAATTGTTTAAACATCTATGTACCAGCTATATAGGACTGTAGTTTGTTCCTTGGGACATGTAGCAATGCAATCCCCTTCCTTCGTCAATGAAATGTACTTTGAGTTTGGTCACTAAATGAAGCCTCAGAGACTAAACAATACACAGTTGTTCCTTGTACTGAAGAGGCTTTGAATCACTATATTCAGATGCCAAAAGCATAGAGCTCACTTTCAGTCACAGAAAAGAGTCTCAGGATATGCTGCAGATGTTCTTAGAAATGCTGGGTAACAGTGTGGGCTGTGTCTGTCCCTTCCAGGACAAACTCTGCTCTCATTTACATGCACATGTGCACTTGCAAAGAAAAACAGGTCAGTGTTTTCACAAGTGAATTTGAGCATCCAATTGTTTTCAAATGGATAAAGTGTTCTGTGGTGTCCCTGAAAGCTGCATATTGCATGTGAACTGCAGGAAGAAGTCACCCTATGGAAATACCTTGTCTTTTTTTTTTTTTTTAAACTCCCTACTTACTAAGAGGTTCCAGGATGTCATCACACCTTTATGGTAGTTACCACGAAAAGAATTCCATCTGTGTGCAGCTCAAAGATCCACAGATATGCCAAAGTCCTGAGAATGTACCTGCTTGAACATGTGCACACAGAAGATTTCAAAAAGAATGTGTATGGATTCACAGATTAATAGCTCATCTCCATTTCTGGTGCTACTTAGAAAGAAAATCAGAAATGAGATCTGCTGGGCTGTTGAACAAATTCAATTGAAAATGCCTATACTTGCTTTATGTGCTTAGCATTATAAACAGTGGACAATCGTGAAATGAAAGCACTATGTTTATGAATGAGAGAACAAGTGGAAAACTTTCTTGATAAAACACCTTTCCTCTAAAAATGCATGTTTGACTAAATTATATTTTGCAGAAATGTATTGCTTTTGATGCAATCCAATAAAATTGGCAAATCTTAATTTTAGCTGATATCGGACAGATATCAAACTTCTCAAGTAAGTTAACATGGATTCCTGCCTTCACCTGTGCAATCTTAGTGCCTCAAGAGAAGGCAATCTTCTCACAGTTTGGATTCCTGTTCCTGTTCCTCTTTCCACATGGGAGGCACACCCCACAGCAGTAACCAGCCTCCACAGGTGTTCTGAAGCACATCCCAGAGGACAGGTTTTTCTGGAAGGCTGGCTTATACAGTAGGAATCCGTAAAGACTTTAGGAATAAAGCTTTATGAGATATCTCAGCAGCTCAGATATTGGGATGTCATGGTTTAACTGAATCATTATTAAATACTTTATTTCCCATTGTCATCCATGAGTGAAGCCTTTCAAATGACAAATCCTGAAGTACCATGAGCATCCCAACATGTCAGAATTAGCTTTCTAAAAGAAATAGCCAAGTGAAAGGATGAAGAGGTTCCCAAATATTGCAACAGTTGTTGTGAATCAGCTTTAACTCTTAATATAATCCAGGTGATAGTGAGGTAACATTAATTTGACAGACATTGTCTTCTCTTCCTTCTTAAAGTAGTGACCTTCTTAAGGTGATGAGTAAAATTTTGCTAGGTACTGTGGTGGTTTCATTGGAAGGATTTCTTACAGACATGATCATTGTTACAGTTTTATTGATGTTCTTAACTTCAACTGTGACGTTTAACCCTATGAGAGTGTTATTTTCATAAGTAAAACCATGATTTATGAGCTAAAGCATAATTTGTTATATAGTGCACCCCGGCTGCCCAAACTTTGCCAGTGTAGCATTTCAGACATGTTAGTGGAAACTTTCTATTCTTTTTAAGCAAGTCACAATTTTACCTAAACTCTTCCTCCAGAAGTGGTTGATGTAATGCAATGAAACTATTTTTACTGGTATAAGTAGATTAGTCTAAATGCTTTTAAGTCTATAATGTCCATATACGATAAATAGGAGCAAGAGCAAATATAATGCACAGATATAAAATTATTTACCTCTTATATAGAGGCAATATCTTTTTTTCCTTTAGCAGCTATTGAGAATTATGCATACATCAGTCAGTCTGTGTCTAGCCTCTGTTCATCATCATTAAAGTAAATGTTCTACCTTCTATATATTATTGGTAATGGAGACTGTAATACATGCATCAGTATTTAGGAAGTTTCTGCAGTGTTGACTTTGTATCCCAATGCATTTTATAAGTGGATTTATGTATAATAAATCTATGAAACAAATGCATGCAGAAACACATTTCTGAATTTATTACTTCATTAAGTTAAGCTTCAGTAAGGTTGCTGAGGTAAAGCTAATATCAGGGCATGCTGTATTGTACAGGCTTTCTAGATTTTTCTAAGCAATAGAAATAAATCATAGAAACATTTCTTGCTGTGTTGTGAAGGCTTATGGGTAATTACCAATGTGGCCATTCTCCCAAACCCCAATGTTTTAGGATTACTCCTGTATTTCATTTTCAGCACTAAAAATCATTCTAGTAGCGATAAAAATGTTGAATCCAAAGAAAAATGTAACAGTCCATAAAAAGAAACTGATGTGTTTGGATTTGTTTTTTGAAGCAGTCGTATTTACTTATAATTTCACATTTCTAAATATGCCTTTTTCCTTATTAAACATTATGGGGATGGGCTCAGTCTGAAAGATCTATAATCTGCAGGGACCTTCCCACAGCTCAGCAGATCGGGGCCAAAATATACCCTAATCTGAAAGTCATAAATCCTGGTGAGAAACCTAACCTGCATTACAATCCCATAGAGGAAAAAAAAATAAAGGCACTCCTATGTCATTGTTCTGGACCTAAGTTCTTAATTTTTAGGAACAAATAGTGCCTTGAGCAAGAAACTTTCTGTTTGAATTTGTTGACTATGAACATCATGTTCAGCAGAAGCTGATGACCATGTTGCTGTGGCTGTCACCACATACCTGGCCTTGCAGGCAAGGGTTATCAGCACAGACTCAACATCACTGGCATGTATTTGTGCAGCTCAGAGCAGAGGCAAAACTGCCCAGGAACTCCACCCCTATAGACATACATCGTACAGAATATCTCCTCATGGCCAGTGACAGCACTGCACTCCAACACTGAGCGGAATGGAAAGATCACCTGCTTTGACCTGCTGGAAGTGCTGCCTAACGTAGGCTGTTAGCCTCCTTTGCCCCAAGGGCATATTTCTGGCTTCTCTCCAATCTGATGTCCACCAGGACCCCTGTGTCATTTTCTGCAAAGCTGCTCTCCAACCAGTCTGTCAGCAGCCTGCCCAGCTGCATGGGATTATTCATCTCCAGCTGCAGGACTTTTTATTTCCCTCTGTTGAAGTTCTGATCCTTGGTTGAGGGTCCTGATCAGCCCATTTCTGCAGATTGTCCTCATCCCTCTGCATGGAAGTGCATCCATCTGGTATATTGGCCATTCCTCCTGGTTTTATACCATCTGCAAACTTGCTGAGTGTGTGCTCTGCCCAAGGCATTTATGACAATGTTAAATAGTACTGGCCTGAGTATATTCCCCAGGGTACACCACTGGTTACTGACATCTGCCTGGATTTCCTATGACCCTGACAGTTCAGCTGGTTTTCAGCCCACTCTAGTGACCGCTTATGTAGTCTATTCTTCATCAGTGAGTCTAGAAGGGTGCATTAAAATCTGATTGGATCTCTTGATTTTACAAGATAGCCTATTCTGTGAAATTAATCTTTATTTTATGAGTTCATTAGGAAAGAAAGCAAACACACCAAACAAGGGCTGAATCCCACCTGTAAAGACTAGTCTGATGTGGATTAACTAGTTCATCTCCTTGTTAATTAGCTCCATTAGAAATGAAGTTTCTAACTTGCAAGTTCTCGAATTCATAACTTGCATCTTGTAACTTGCAATTCATGACTTGTACACCTATGGGCAAAATAATTACTCAGCCAAGGGTAAGAGTGTCCATCTGTCCTCCTCCATCACAGTGTAGGGTGAAGAAGGCCCAGCAGAACCCCACAGAAATCCACATGGTGGTGATACCTTTGTACTTGTTCCCCATGTGCAACATGGATCCTTAGGCTGTGGATCTCCTACCAGATTAGATAGGAGGATGATCCCACAATCTTACTCATGTTCTTCTGCAGAGTTCACAGCTTGAATACTACTTTTTTTCATTTTTGCTCCTTCTCTCCTTTTTAGATAAAACATATATTATTTTTTAAGATTTTTGTAGGATTCCTGTTTACAGGGTCTTACAACACGGTGTGATTCAAGTTTTAAATATTGTGTGGAAACATGCTTGACAGCTACTTGAAGATTTTAGCTCACTCCTAGATATTATCTGCATTTCTAATGCTAGATCTGTTTAAAGAGCAATTAATCAGCTTTTTTCCTGTTTATGTGCTTCTAAACACCCATCATAATATACAGTTGCATTTTCAAGATCAAGAAGATTACAACTATTCAAGGATTTCAAGGATACCCTATTTATCTTTCTGTCCTTGGAGACAAAGAAGTTATCAGAAGTTATGGATGTTTTTGAATTATCAAAAGAAAAATGCCTGTAATGAAAGTTACAGAAAAGACATGTAATGAGTAAGGAAAAGTAATTTAAATTCAAAAGAATGAAATTAGATCCCATAATGAAAGATGCTGTCACATTATATGGCAATACTTTAAGTCACATAATGACAATATATTCTTATTGCAACAGAGTGATCTGAATTGTGAAGAAATGGAAAATATTTAAAGAAAAGAACTGTGCAAATGTGATGATTCATCATGTTTCTTTTTAGATAAAGACATAACTTAGAGCTCTGAGAAGGAACTGATGGTTCTCTTCTTATCTTTCAGTTGGCTTTTTCTGACAGTTAAAAATTTGACAACTTTTAAATCCAGCTTTCTAAAAAAACAGAAGATTCTCCCCACAAACTGCTTATTAATGTGCAAGAGATTTCTGCATTAAAAAAATATTTTTTGCTTGCTTGTTTGTTTTATAACCTATGCTATTACTTGTTTACTTTTAATAGGATATAGGATTAGGAAGATGAATTACATGCCAGGTTTACACAGCATCTCAACACAGCGTTGCATTTGGGTGGGGTAATGTATATTTAAGCACAGCATTGCATCTGAGTGTGTCCCACCTATGAAACTGTGCACCCACTGAAGCCCTAAAAGCTGAAGAAAGATGGAAACAGGAAACCAGAATCCTACGGTTCAATTTGGGTCACTCTTTCCCAGGGCAAATCCACTGCCAATACAAAATTGATAACTTGGGTAAAAGACATTAGATTTCTGATAGTTCAAAATTCTCCTGTTTAAAGAGGTTTTTGTTTAAAAGCTATTCAAAGAAACATTTTATTAGGGCTTCCAAAGACCAAAGAGGTTGTGTCTGTCTTATCTCTCAGCATCTAAATTTTAACTGTTTGGGCCAAGCAGAATCTCTGGTCTTTTGGAAAGAATTCCTTTGATGTATATAACTTAATTTAATTTGATACATGTAGAGTTATGCATTTTTAAAAGCAACATTAACATTCTTCAGCAAGAAAGGCATGGTGACAAGCCATCACCACGCCTTCGAGTCTAGGTAATGCTGATTATATTAAGATACCTCTCACCTAGCACAAGCTGATGAAACCCACACACATGCACTGATTTGAATGGGGAGAATGTAACACTTTTAGCTGCAAAGCTGTGTGTTTAATATCTGTTTTGCCAGCAGCACTGAAACTGGAGTACTGAAGCTAATTGAGTTAGAAAAGAGTGCAGGAAAAGGAGGAAGCTGAGACCTTACACACTACACAATCCTGATGGAGGTCCAAATGACACCCCAGTATGATTTGGAGGTGAAATGGAGAAAGAAGAACC
>VZRX01013348.1:192746-211022 GCA_013398075.1 Notiomystis cincta | reverse complement strand
TTTTTTTTTTTTTTTTTTTACAGACATGGCTGAATTTCCTTCATACTTCACTTGATGTTTCAGATTCAGAAAGGGATAAACCTTATCTTTTTGGGGATATAGATACATTGTACTTTTATTATTGCTTTCTAAAGAAACAGAGGAACAAATCTATTCTTTTTCATTTTTGAGTCTGACAATGTATCTGGGAACTGTTTTTCACAGTGAAGGGTCTCTTGGCTGTTGTTGTATATCACCCTTCTGGAGTTCTCTGCCATAAGGGAAACAGTGGATTGGCATAAAGGGCGCAGTATTCTGCTAAGAAACCATGTGAGGTATAATGGAAATTATCAGGATATTTATGAAAAGCAGAATCTCCCCCAAAGAATGAGCAAAACCTTTCATGATATCCAAAAAAAATTTTGATGGATGCTTTTAAAGGTAGATCAAATAACTTTATTTGGGGAGGAGTCTATAACACAGAAGGGATCCATTCCTTCTCTGTTGTGTTTATCAGTCCACATGTACCATGTACCTTAACCTTAATATGCACTGTAGCTCCATGTAGATTGGTTTCACATTAAAAAAACAAATACACCCCCCCAACTATTTCTACTTTTGAAAGATTTGAAAGTTACTTCTAAGGAGTGTTCTTTCTATTCTTTTCCTGTTATGTGAAATGAGAAACGCTTGTGTATGTGGCTGTACTCAAGTTCTAGTGGATGTTTTTCCCTTCTGCTTCACAGAAATACATGGAATGGTCAAGACTGGCAGGAACCTGTGGCCCAACCCCCTACAAAACCTATTGTCCAGGACCATGTCAAGACAAGTTTTGAGTATATCCAAGGATGGAGACTCCGCTACATCTCTGGGCAACCCGTGCAGGTGTTCAGCAACCATTACAGTAAAAGAGTGTTTCCTGATATTCAGACAAAACTTCCTGTGGTTCTGTTCTTGTCCATTACCTCTGGTCCTTTCCCTAGGCACCAAAAGAGAGCCTGGGTTCGTCCTCTTGGCATATTCTCTTGTAGTATTTAGGTATGTTAATAAGATTCCCACTCAGATTTCTATTCAAAACTGTTTTATCTTCTCTGCGAGGATCTTATAGGACACAACATTGAAAGCTTTACTGAATTCCAGGTAGCCAATATCCATTGCTTATTATCTACTTATCTAGTAGGCTGGTTACAGGGGAATAGACCCTCTGCAAGTAAATGGTAAATGGAAACTCAGAAAAATAGAACATATTCTATTTTTGCAGTCTTTGCAGCATTTCACAACTGCTTTTTGTCAACATCCAAGTAAAAAATGTTTAAAAGTTCACTTTCTAGATGTCAACCTGCATGACACTTCTCCTTTGCCCAAAACTATTGCTAGTTTTCAGTTATGTAAATATGAAAGCTGGGAGATGGACAGACCTGTTTCAAAGCCTGTGAAATTTGAACTGCTTGATATACTTATTTTCCTGTTGAATCCTTTTCTGTTCTGAGCAGCTTAACCTGGACAATGTCTAAAGGCATTTTGACCAGCAGTGAAAGCACAGGTGATCAGTGGAGAGGACTGTGTACAACTGTAAAACATTTTCATTGGAAATGAATCAAACCTTCAGAGCAATAGTGCCCTGAACCCACTTCAAATATAAACTAGGCCATGCTCAACTGTTTAAGCCTGTCTTATCAGAAGCTCTATGGCCACAACAGGGTCATTATCTACCTCAGGAAAGGCATCAAGCACATGTGGTTTGCCTGGGAGTGTTCCTACAGCACTTTGCATTGAGAAAAATTCTGTTTTTATAATTTTAACAAGCTGAGCCATTTGCCTATCAGCAATAACTCATTTGTATGTTCTTTCCACTCAGCATATACATAAACAATCCCCCTCTGGTCTAACTTGTAAAGATATGTTTGGAGGCTTTGACATCATATTACAAAATAAGTTTATTTTCCTGCATAAATTTTTACCTATGAAAACTTTATTAAATAACTAAAATACGGAGTCAGAGTAAAGACCTGTCTATTTATAGTTCTCCAAATGTACAGAGAAGTGGTTTAAAGTGCTTTATGCAGTCTGTACCCTACTGGATTTCATTAAAATTTAAAGTAAATACTGGTGATTTACAATTTCATGTATAAAACCGTTCTTTTTTTTCTCAGAGAGAAATGTATGTTCTCTTTTATCAGATTTCACACTATATGAAAAATAGTCTTTCAGTGCATTGTAACCTCTCAGGCTCAGCGGCGGTAGGTGCACAGTAGTTCTGCACTGCAACTTGAAAGAAGAGGCTATCAAGGACAGAGGTTTCTGTTCAAGAAAAAATGACATCTCTGACAGCATTTTGCAACCTGATTGTTCTCTTAAAGTGACTGGAGCATATACAAAAAAATAAATCAGATCAATAATTTTTATAGAATCACGGAACGGTCTGGGTCAGAAGGGGACCCTGAAGATCATCTTGTTCCAACCCCCCCTGCCATGGGCAAGGACACCTTCCACTAGACCAGGCTGCTCAGAGCCCCAGGGATGGGGCATCCACAACTTCTCTGGGCAGCCTGTTACAGGGCCTCAAAACCTCCACAGTAAAGAATATTTCCCTAATATCCAAACTAGACTTACTCTCTTGCAATTTGAACCGATTCCCCCTTCTCCTGTCCCTGCATGCTCTTGTTAAAAGTCATTCTCTATCTTGTTGTAGGCTCCCTTCAGGTACTGGAAGGCTACAATTAGGTCACCCTGAAGCTTCTCTTTTTCAGCCTGAACAATCCCGGTCTCAGTCTTTCCTTGCAGGACAGGCTCTCCAGCCCTGGCATCATCTTGTTGTCTGTCCCTCCTCAGGACTTGCTCCAACAGGTCCATGTCCTTCTCATGCTGGGGATCCCAGAGGTGGAACACTGCAGGTGGGGNTACACTACACATTTTTCTGTCAAAGATGACTGAATATTTTAGCATTGTAACACAATAAAAATCGCTTTTAATGCCTGTTAAGGAGAACAACTTATCACAAACTTTGTTGACTTGTTTAAATCACACTAACAGAACAAAAAATAAAGTTATTCTATTAAAAAATAGTAATTTCTATATCAATATTACATACAAAATATTAGTTAATATTTATTAGATGAATATGCAGACCTATCACCTTTAATGNTAGTCTTTCAGTGCATTGTAACCTCTCAGGCTCAGCGGCGGTAGGTGCACAGTAGTTCTGCACTGCAACTTGAAAGAAGAGGCTATCAAGGACAGAGGTTTCTGTTCAAGAAAAAATGACATCTCTGACAGCATTTTGCAACCTGATTGTTCTCTTAAAGTGACTGGAGCATATACAAAAAAATAAATCAGATCAATAATTTTTATAGAATCACGGAACGGTCTGGGTCAGAAGGGGACCCTGAAGATCATCTTGTTCCAACCCCCCCTGCCATGGGCAAGGACACCTTCCACTAGACCAGGCTGCTCAGAGCCCCAGGGATGGGGCATCCACAACTTCTCTGGGCAGCCTGTTACAGGGCCTCAAAACCTCCACAGTAAAGAATATTTCCCTAATATCCAAACTAGACTTACTCTCTTGCAATTTGAACCGATTCCCCCTTCTCCTGTCCCTGCATGCTCTTGTTAAAAGTCATTCTCTATCNATTATATTTTTTTTTTTTAAACAGAGTGGACCAAATTTTGCACTCACACCTGTGCAAATTATTTCAGAGAACTAGTACTGTGTGAGAGTAAATNCAGGTACTGGAAGGCTACAATTAGGTCACCCTGAAGCTTCTCTTTTTCAGCCTGAACAATCCCGGTCTCAGTCTTTCCTTGCAGGACAGGCTCTCCAGCCCTGGCATCATCTTGTTGTCTGTCCCTCCTCTGGACTTGCTCCAACAGGTCCATGTCCTTCTCATGCTGGGGATCCCAGAGGTGGAACACTGCAGGTNCCCATGGGGGGTAAACCTGGGGGGGGGGTTCAAAATTTTTTTTTTTTTTTTTTTTTTTTTTTGCCATGCTTATACACTACACATTTTTCTGTCAAAGATGACTGAATATTTTAGCATTGTAACACAATAAAAATCGCTTTTAATGCCTGTTAAGGAGAACAACTTATCACAAACTTTGTTGANTTTCAGAGAACTAGTACTGTGTGAGAGTAAATGAAGGCCTAATTTCACCCAGAATGAACATGTTGGATCAAATCTTAGGCAGATGGAAATTTTGCACAAGCTTTAATTAAACAGTTTTAACTAGTATATGGTATTTATCTGAAAGTTTTACTTTGCTTCTCTTTTGAGCAGTTGGCATGATGCTCTTGTTGAGAGAAGACTTCACTAAATGTTATTAAATTCAGAAAAAAAAGAAAACTTTTCCCTCAGGAAACATTAAGCTTGGTAGTGAAGCACAGAAAAGGTAAGAATTTGTCAACTCAACTTTAAATGCCCTCTGCTCTGTGTGTATCAATCACATACATGCAGGACACCTGGACATTGTTTGGATTATGTTGTCACCTCCTATTTCTTTCCCAGAAAGTGACACAAGAGGCAAGGGCAGGGACTGAGGCACAGAAGTTCCACCTGAACACGAGGAAGAGGTTCTTTACTGTGCAGTGCCCGAGCACTGGGACAGATTGCCCAGAGAGGGTGGGGAGTCCCCATCACTGGGGATATCTAAGGGCCCTCTGGACACCATCCTGTGCCAGTGCTCTGGGATGACCCTGTTTGAGCAGGGAGGTTGGACCAGACCCACGGTGGTCCCTTCCAGCCTGACCCATTCTCTGATTCTGTGATTCTAATCAACTCAGGGCTCACAGTTTTTCACCCAATGAGAATACACCCACCTCTGGGTTTTATCTCCCTTATTAAATATGTAATCCTATGCCTTCTTCTCTTTACATCCTGTCCCAGAATTATTAATTTCCTCAAGGACTTTTCACAATATTAGTTGCTATTACTAGTTCATAAATACACATTTATTTTGCAACACCAGACCATTGCAGTATTTTATAGAAACAGTGAAGCACAAAAATACCACATTACTTTCAGAAATGGAACTTATCCAAAATTCATAAGGCCTGGGTTTGGGAAAAAATTAAAATTTAATGTTAAAGTGTAAAATACAGTTTTATATTTTATTGGCTTGGATAAAAAAGAGTTTATTGTCTGTCACAAAGTATTATCACACCTGCAATTCAGGATCATGTGTCCATCTAGCCTCACATAAAATGAGGTAGACTGCTTTGGAATGGCAAAATCAAGTTGCCTCAAGATAGGACCATACAATAAAGCCATAATTCAGGTTGGAAGGACCTGTCTGATATATCCTTTAGTTCAGAGCATAGCAAAAAGTGTTGTGACTTGCTCAGGATCATATAGGACGATTGTACAAGGGGTATAGAAAGTGATCTTTGGTAAACACCATATTATATTAATGTCCCTACGAGAAAATCTTGTGTATTCACTACATGAGACCTACAACACTGTCAAAAGTTCTTGGACATAATACTTTGGAAATCAGCTTTTATACAACCCCAGATGAAGAGTATCCTCTCCCATAATACAGATAAAGTGCAGAGGAAGAAAAGTAACATAAATTCTATTAAGACTGTGTTAGATTTTTATAATCTTCTTTTAACACCTACTTTGTGTGTTTCCTTTCTGGCTTTTACAAAGCTAATTTTCCATTATATTCATTTCCATATAGTTTATCAGCCACCTGGGACCTCAAAAACCTCTTCACAGAACTCTGCTTCTTTTTGGACAGTATTAACTGCAAAAATACTGATCTCTGTCACTCAGCATTTTTCTAGAATTGTATGGAAAATGCATAGCCAATAATGAGAGGTGAAATGCTTTAGCTGTTTTTGCCTACAGTCCCTCTAAATAGGGAGACTGAAATTAAAAATATCTTTTGAGGCTCCCAATTTTGAACTGGCTAGCATTGACATTAAAGAAAAACAGCTTTGTTGGGAGCAGTAGCATCCTGTAATTATTTCAGGACACTGAAAAAACAGGACAACTCTGAGGAAGGAAGATTATTTTCCAAGATGGGCAGCGGCCTTGGCCTAAAGCCTAAAAGGTAAGGATGGCATTGTAATTTGCATGTTTTATTTGGAAGCTCTACATTGGGCTACTTTCTAATTAAGCAGTAAATTCTTTTACCTAACAAGGATAAAATTGGTTCTGTACTGCAGCAACAGTGTCTGGGCTGTGGCAAGAAAAATGCATAAAAAGCAGATTTTTCTGGTGGGGGCAGACTCAGTCTTACCTATGTATGCAGGAGATGAGAATGAAGAAAGTGAAAAGGAGATGGAGTTTGGGGCATTTTCCCTTAAAAAGGAACAAAGGCAAGGTCAAAATATCAACTTGAAGAACTGACAGCTCCAATAAGGGAGTAAAAAACGAAATATTACCCAATTTCATATGGTATCCCTCAAAATAAGTTGCTGTCACACTTCTGCATGAAGAGATTGGGGTTTGAGGCAGCTTGATGCTGTGTCCAGGATGTCTGAAGAATTTGAGCAATTTCCACACACTGTCCTTGATGGGTAACAGTTCAAACGACCTTCCTCACCTGTTGGGGAATATCCTCCCAGCACGAAATGCAGAGACCAACCTCAGATACTGCCTAAAATAAGAGGTAGGTAGAAGCAGAGAGAAAGAGGACATAATAGATTGTTTTGAGCTAATTTGCAACAAAGTTCTCAGAGTTCAAAGCGATGAAAAATGTTTTGATTTCTACTAAATATATGTATATATGTAATTCTTTTGGTAGGAGGGATCTAAAAACCTCTTATTTCTTGAAAAGAAGGAATGCACATGTACTTATGTATATTAGAGGCAATAAGCCTACACCAGTTTATTACTGCTATCACGTAACAGAACTCAAAAAGGGAGTATGTACAGTCACCCACGTATCTATTTTTAATCTTTCTATCTGCTTTTAACTCTCTTGACATCCTACAGCTCAAAAAGGAGTAAATGCATTCAAGAAAGGACAAGATGCTCATCTGTTTTTTTTTTAGCTGCCAAATCATTTTTCCTCTGATAGCCACTGAAGCAATGAGGCTTCCACCATTAATCCACATGTTCTCAGGTGATAGCTGCCCAGGCCCTGTAACACAGGGACTTTTCCAGCTGAGCTCTTTCTGATCATCACCAGTGCATGCCCTTGATTTGTGGCAGCGATATCTTGCTGACAAGGAATAAAAATGTGCAGGGATGTTGACAGTTGAAAATACCTTGTAGGGTTGAAAACCAATTTTATGAAATAAACTTCAAAGAAAATTCCAAATTCAGACATATCAGTTTCCTTTATAGTGCTTTTTGTGAGTTTGTGGGAACTAATGTCTTCTAGAAAGTAATGCCTAACTAGATTTGTATGAGCCTTTTCTGCTCCATGTGTTCAAACATACCCCCAAGTCAAGAAATATCTGTATTCTTTGATTGCTTTTAATCTCAGTTCTCCAAGAGCTATTGAAAAGATGCTTTGCTTCAGCCTATAGCATTTATAAGAGTCAGTGGTTAAACTGAATTTTTGTCACACTGATCAGTTAAATTGTCAGTGAATTAAAGAACTTACAGGGAAAAAAAGCAGGAACAGTGTGAGAAAAAATCCATGCTGTTTTGATAGGGAGAGCAAAACGATCCCATGGTATCAACACCCCAGTAAGATAGCACTAAGAATTCCTTATCTACAGTAGTCCGTCCAGCAATATTGAAGCTTACAAAACTGTTTGAAAATGGCCAGTTCTTTGAACAGTAAGCAACTTTGAGCAGTAAGAAGTTTTGCAATGAAATGGATGAAAAAATCCACAACAATGTCATGGAAACTGAATACTCTAAATTTAAAATTTCTGGGTCTCAAAGAGAATAGAAATAGACAAAACTTGGGGAATTATGTTCTTCACACATAAAAAATTGTTATTGAGACAATGCTCTGCACAGTGACTCCTGTGCAGTTACCACATGGATGAGCTCCCCAGGTGTGTTCTGATATTATGTGAAGCTGGTTCAGGGGAGGTTTAGTTTGGATATCTAGGAAAAGTTTTTCACCCAGAGGGTGGTTGAGCACTGGAACAGGCTCCCCAGGGCAGTGGTCACAGCACCAGGCCTGACAGAGTTTGAGACGCCTTTGGACAATGCTCTGAGGCACATGGTGTGACCCTGGGGGTGTTCTGTGCAAGGCCAGGAGCTGGACTCAATTATCTTGATGGGTCCCTTCCAACCCAGCATATTCTGTGATTCTATAATAATTTAAAACTTTCTGAATCTTTATGGCTCTCCAGATGTTTTAATATAAAATATAAAGAACAAAGCAAAACTAATTTATATCAACACTCAATGGTTGGATAAACCCCCTGAACAATTATTCCCACCCCAAAAATGCACTGAAGGGGTCAGTCCTACAGTGCCAGAAAGTAACACCTCTGAACTCTTTTAATGGGGACAAGATATCTTGTCTGAATACTGGACACCATATAAACACAGGGAATGATGATAAAAACTGGCTGAACATCTATGCCATGTTACAAGAAGGTGACAAGACAGCCTCATTCCATAGATGATTACTTCCCATTTCTCTTTGTTAAAGAATATGGAGTTAATGTCACTGGCATAATTGATGGCTTATCTAGCTGCAGCATTAAGGCAATGCTGAGCACTTTTAAAGCTAAAGATTTTCGGTAACATTTTAGTTTCATACTTGGAAGAAAAGAAAATGAGAGGACTAGACTCACAAAACAAGAGAAAAGTAGAGGATAAACCCAGTGGTTAGAGAAGACATAAGAGGGGAATTTTCATCAGTTTAATTTTAGTTAATATATTCAGAGATCTCCAGCGAGACAGAAAATCCTTAATCGGTCAAGCAGAATATTTTAATCCTTACTTTGCTATAAACATCAATAGATCAATCAATTCTTTAAAATGATCTAGCATTAAATAGTAAAGTAGCTACACACACTGTAGAATTATCACAGCCTAAGAACATCAAGCAAATGGACAAAAATGATCAAACTTAATTGTTTTAATCAACCAGTCTTCATTATACACATATCTCCTGATTTGTTTCACCATGTATACACTTTAGCAAGCAAAGGAACTAATGGTCATTGGCTGCACAGTTCTCTTATTCTATTGGTTACATTAAATTAAGGGGATGGCTTTAGTGGTCACAGATGAGCAGCTGCTTCTTTACACAGTTTGCCACAGTGGGAATATTTTTCTGGCTGCATTAGCCAGGATGAAATAGCCAGAACCTCACCAGGCCTGGAGTCACCACCATCCTGTCATTCTGTTTTGTGCCCATTTCACGGCAAAGTCCATCTGTGGTAACTGTTTGACACAGGAGAGTGTGGTCTCTAAGTCCTTACAGCCTCTCAAAATGTTTTTAATGCAGATCTAAGACCAAGAGGGAAGGTAACATACAAAGACAATGAAAACCCCTCCAGAATTTTTGGTCTGTGTTTTGGCAGAGCCATATCACACTACGGGACCCTGCAGAAGTGAAAGCACTGGTCACACTCCTCTCAGCGTTGTGAGCTGTTGGTAAGATCCTTGTCACTAGTCATCTTCTTGTTCATGGCTAATACACACTTCCAAAATAAAATGAGAGCTTAAAGATATCAAATCTAGTTCAAATTAGGAAAGCACTTTTTACCCTGTTATTTTGATTGCAGCTGTGATAGGAATAGGAGTTTAATGGCATAAAGGCTTAGCAGAAGGGAGGTTGGCAGATTTAGGACAAATGAAAATACTTGTGAATTGCATTCACCAGTCCTTATGAAACTGTAAAATACTGCTGTCTCAGAGGTTTCAATAGTGTCAGAAATCATCTTATTTTTTAACTTAAATATTTTAGTAAAGTCAGAGGAAAACTCCCTCAACAGCCATACTCACACTACGGTTCTGCATCCATTTTTCACAAAGGGTTACGTTTCAGGCCTAACTCAGTCATTTGTGACATTTTAAGAAAATAATTTTAGGTAAAGCTGTGAGGTTTTTTTCACAATGTCTGTTTGCTAAGCTGAACAAAAGAAAAGTCAAGTTAAAATCAATGATGCTTCCTACTCTCCTGAAAGATGGCATGCAGGCAATAAACTACTGTGTAAAATGGTACTGTCAACAGAATATGGGGCTCTAATGGCTTTCAGTCTTTGTTATAGATATCACACCCCTTTGGAGCTAACAAAGCAGAACCAAAACCTTGAAATACAGCATTAAAAGCCCCCCACTCCTGTGCAGACACTATCCTTGGAGACAAACATAAGAGGAAGTAAATTTGAAATTGACATTAAGCCAATTCTACTCCCGATTTCTTCTAATCCAAACCCCATTTTTTGTATGTTGGAGATTGCTGGTGGGGAGATTTTTTACTGGAAATCAAAAGGCAGAGAGGTGAATGCAGAAAGCAAGGGGCACTATCCTGCTACTGTATAACATGGGCACACACAAACCAAATCAGTATTTGACATCAGTGTGCAGCTGCCTCAGACAGGCTGGTGAGAAGCAGTACAGTGCTACAGAAGCTAGTGTAGTAGTGAGCATTTGCATAAACTGAAGATCTGTCATCTAGAAGGTAAAAAGGCAGAGGCCATGGCATGTGCAGAGGTATGATCCTCTCCCATATATAAAAAAAGAAGCCTATTTTTTTTCTCTTTTTGTACTGGAGTCAAAAAGCAAGCTCGATGGAAGAGTTTCTTGAAATAAAGGTCACAGCTCTGGTACTTTCCATGGATAAATTCATTTAGGGAGTCCTTCAACTGACAAGAACAGAGAGGCATTTACCTAGATGACAGTCTTCAGCTAGTAGTTGGCCTTCTTGTCACTTTTCTATTTATAGGTGATAGGTGTAAAGGAAATTACATTTCTGCTTTTGTTTTCTGCAACAATTTATTTAGCACCTCATATCAAGAGGGAACAGGCCCAACCTGAAACAGAGAGGGGCCTGTCTGACCATAAAGGAACACAGATTTCCCTGTGAGAGTGACTGACCATTGTCCCAGATTGCCTTGGGAGATTGTGGAGTGTCCCTCCTTGGGGGTGTTCAAAAGCCATATGGACCTGGTACTGAGTAACCAGCTCTAAGGAACCCTGCTTGAACCCGGCTGGACCAGCTCCAGAGTGGGTGCAGGGTATATTCTGATTTTTTTAATCTGATCTGCCAAGTCAGGGTCTCATTTATAAATGAAATATGTCACTCAAAGAGGGTACTGGGTCATGAACAGCCTGCACTTGTGTATGTCTGAGTCGAAAATGAGCAGTCTGATGGAGATTTCAAATAAAAGAGTACTTAGAGTATATAAGATTTTATGGAATGAAAGAGAAAAAATGTGCAAGATAATGAGATTTCTTACAAATATAGTTATTCCGATGCAAAATCTGGAGATGAAACTGTCACTTCACATATACTACAAAAAATAAGAAACACTCAATAAAAGCCAGATGGAACTGTTTAGCAAGTAAATTAGTGTGTCTACCTCTCTTTCTTCACAACCATATTTCAAACCATTATGTAAATATCTGAAAATACCACAATGAAATCCCCATTATTTATTGTCAAATGTACAGTGAACAGTGGAAGAAAAATGTCTTCCTTTTCAAACTGAAATAATCTCTTAGCGTGTGCCTCTCCCGCTGAGATTACTTATGGAAGTTTTTAAAGACAGTAGGGTCAATTCCAAAGTATTTGTCACACGTAATTATGGCTTCTCTCCGAAATTGCAACAAAGAAAAGCTGATTATTGTTTCAACATCAATCATCCTGACAATTACAAATATTTGCTCCATAGGGGAAGTGGATGCATCATGCCATAATTATACATAGCTTCATGCTATTGGAAATATAAGCTGTTAGCATTCTCTCTAGGTTTCTTGTTTACTCCTCCTGTATGAAAATTTTACTAATTAAAAGAGAGAAGGATCCCAAATGTAATGCACATTCAACACAAGTTAAGTCTGGGAATGTGGCTGCTAATTTCTCAACTGTGAAATCACTGCAGTAATATTTCAATGACTTCAATAAAAATTGCATTCTTGGAAAATTCAGAAATACTGCAGTGTCTTACTGCATGCACTAAGGTATGACAGTGGAAAAACTAAGTCACTCAAAGAACCTTAGCTCTACCTGGGATAAGCAACATTAAAATTTCCAGCTGAGAAAAAATTGTCCTTATCATTTGTCCTGGTTTCAGCTAGGGCAGAATTAACTTCTCAGCAGCTGTTACAGGGCTGTGGTTTGGATTCAGAATGAGAAAAGTGTTGATAACACAATGATGTTTTGGGTTTTGCCAAGTTGTGTTTCTCCTAAGTCAAGGACTTTTTTTTTTCTGTCTCGTGCTCTGCCAGTGAGGAGCTACCCAAAAATCCTGCGAGGGAGCCAGGACAGGTGACCCAAACTGACCAAAGGACCATTCCACACCATAAAATGTCATGCCCAGTATATAAACTGAGGGGAGTTATCTGGAAGTGGGGACAATTTGGGGTTGGGAAGGCAAGTCTGGTATTGGTCAGCAGTTTCATGGTGCATCACTTGGGTTTGCTTCTTACTATCACCATTATTATTATTATAATTTACCATTATTGCTGTATTTTATTTTCAATTATTATTAAACTGTTCTTGTCTCATCAAGTTTTACTTTGATTCTCCTTCCCATTCCACTGGGGTAAGGGGCTAGGGAGGATGGAAGAGTTCGGAGCATTGAGTGAGTGGCTAAATTTCCAGCAAAGTTTAAACCACAACACCACTATAATCTGAAATTATATACAAAATTTATATTGCTATAAAAGCTACTACCTCCATATTGCATAAGGTCAAAGCAAATTTGCTAGGTGCTTCGAAAATGCATTCCCATCTGTTTACAACTTATTTTCCTAGTTTTTTGTAGTGTTTGGCTTGGGACTAATGAAAGGGACCCATAATTTATTGACCTTATCATAATGGCACTGCACTAGAAACAAGTGTCAGTTGTGCTTCGTGTTTGCCTGTATTAAAATAATGGCATTGACTGAGTTATCCTTTTAATCTAAAATGTGAAAATTTCATTTTCCAATTTCTGAAAGTTCTGATAGCTGAACTTTGGTTTACCGAAACTCACGTTATTTATGAAGCAAAACCCAGTGTACAAACCTCAGTATGAATGCAATATTAGATTGCCCTTCTCAGCCTCTTTAGCAACCCTGCACACACAGCTTAACCAAATCTAGTACAGAGCTGAATTTTAAGCATAAAATCTCTTTTGAAAAGGTGATAAAAGTAAAACTTTTTAATTTTTCACTTTTCTATCACAGTCATGCATGGGCTGTAACTCTAGCTCTTCAAGAACTTCTGTAGTCGGTTTTTTTCACTGTGGCTCCCTCACCATGGATCTCCTAGACTGGTACAGACAAATCAAACCATGTCTTTTGGCATTAATTCTGATCTTCCAGACTATCTGAATATTCTTTAGAACTATGAAATACAGTGGATTACAGTTAGAATTTTGCTGTGTTTATAAACTGAGGGACTAAAAAAAGTTAATATTCTCCATCCAGGTAAAACTGTCATATAATACTTTAATATAACAAGCTAAAATTTTTTTCTTATGTACCAAGCAAGCAAAAAGGAAATAACACAGCATTTATGCATTTAACTGTTAATATTATGCAGACTTCTATTATTTCTAATAGATGCTATACATTACTTCAAATATGTAACGTTCACATACTATGTCAAAAGCCATATTCATGATAGAATTACTGTTCCTTCAAAAGATTCCATTGAGGCAACTTTAATGAGAAATTCTTCTTGTTAATGTTATCACATGTAAATGTTCCCAAAATACATGCCATGCACAAAATCTAAAAATAAACAGGTTCTTTTAAATTCTATTTAGTAGATAAATATTTTAAAAGTTCAAAATCATTTGTTTTAAACTGCTTGTCCAACCCTCCACCCTTTCTCTGGCTGCTTCATCACACTAATGACAATATCTGCCATCTGATATGTGATATGAAATGAAGACTTTTAGGCACATCAAGATGTTTATTCTCTTTTGAGACACTCTCCTTATAAAAAGCTGCTGATTGTCCTAAATCTGCAGGTATCAGAACTGATATTTCTAAAGCAAAAACCAAGCAAACGTAAACACAAATCTTTTAGATGGTGTCAGAGGTCTCCTATGATGCCATAGGAACATTTTTATACCACAGTATCAGTCTCAGGTGAATCATGAACTCTCCATCAGTTTCAGTCTCATTTTCCTATCTTTCAGATAAAGGGAAATGTCACAGACAAATTCCTTTAGGACTTGAACTTCAGGATTTTCATGTTGTCACAGATATTATAAAAATGTGTACATTTTGTTTACTTTCTTACTGTTTTTTAAAATTTGTTTTTATTTTAAACTTTGCTGAATTCAGGGGAATGGGGGGAAAGCCAAACTAAAGCTCAAATCCAGTTATTCAGCAGGACTTTGTAATCTATGGAAAAGACAGAAAATATATTGTCCATGAGAATAACATAGTTTGCTGAGAAATTTAAAATCAGACCAAACTTCTAGAAGAGCAAAAATCTCTTTTAAGAGTGGAAAAAACCCCAGCAGAACAAAGGAAAGTGGATATGGGTGAAATAGGAGCAGTTCCAGGGACACACAGCATTCTGTTTTCCTAATTGTTCTGCCTATTATTCTGCAAACACTCCATCAGATGTTCTCCATGGTTATCAAGCATAGGTTTTGAATGCATTATGTGAAAGAATCAGAAGCACGTGCTTCCTTTTCTATTCATAGAAACATGCCAACATTCATCTTTCTGTCACAGCCTTGCCAGAGCTCTCCTTTGGCTGGACACTCAACCATGCAGCTGTCTTGGACCCCAGTCCATTTGACTGCTTCCTATTAAGTCCTCCTCTGCTTTTTACAGGTTTTAAGGCTGGCACTGCTTTGAGCCTTCCCTGCCTTTCCTCTGCCCACCTTCATTCCCATGACCACAGGACACAGAGGCCTGACCCTTGCAACTCCAGGACCTCACCCATTTCTCCTGCATCTCCAGCAGTGACTAAGGATGGTCTGGGTTGCAGCTCCAGGACAGCTCTAACATCAGGGACTATGAGGTCCAGCTCCACCCAAACTTGAACAAGAATTACCCTTGGTAAGGTCCTGCCTGAATTATTTCCCTCTTGCACTAAGCAGGGATGGCAGCACCAATTCTGCCACAGAAAAACTTGGAGTGCACATCAGATCCAAAAGCACCTCCTGCCCTTACAGAAACGCTCTGAGGAAGAAGAAAGTCTTGCCTGCTAAAAGGCATTGGAACAGCTACTGACACAGGTTAACAAAGCAGGGGGAAAAAAAGGACAAAATGGAATTTGCTGTTTATTGGGTATTCCATTTGCTTTTCCTGTGGGCACACACAGCCTGCTAGCAGCAGGTTTTCTCACAGAAAACCTCATCAAGAAAAAGATTTAGGAAGAAATCTTAAAACCCACTTACACCTGACCCAAAATTCATTTAGTCTTTATGCTCTTTATGCTCCAACATTTACTGTTCCAAAGAACTCTATGGAAAGGCCATCTAGAACAAATGTTCCTTTCAATACTAATCTGATGTGGAAATATAAAATGTCCATGCATAGAAAACGCAGCCTTGAAGAGAATTTAAAATAGTTTCTCCAGGCCACTATTTGTCCAGAATTCAAATATCTCAGTTACTCTTTTTTTGTCAAAGGTTTGAAAATCTGTTGTTTATGATGATAGACAAAGGAAAAAGAATTGTTCCTGATTTTCACAGGAGAGAAAAAGCTTTACTTCCATCTTCCATCACAGAAAATAACATTGCAGGGAAGAAAACATCAAAAGTAGGTTTAAAATACTCTGTAATAACCAGTTGTTTGCCAGACTACTGTGCAACCACAGGAATATTTGTCAGCTCAGCTCCCATCCATGGGCAGCTACACAAAACTGGTAGGGAAAGAGGGAAAGGAGACCCTGAGCAGAAAGCAGGCTCTGATCAGGGGCATTCTTTTACAATACATTAGCTTTTAACAAAAATGTGACCTGCATTTCTATTTTTCATGTTTCTAATTTATGACCTAAACCACAGAAATTTAGAAAAGAATATAAAACAACAGTAATATCTTCCTAGAATTTACTGCTTGTGCAACATTTGATTCTCAATGCTACAATCAGTGACAGGAAAACAGTGAGCTCTGGTCTTACTAATTTTCTTAATGTCTTAATAGCTTGGTAATTCCTTCTTTAGTGCCACCTTTCCTTTTTGAGTAAAAATTATACCTGTTCCATTAAAAAAAAAAAAAAAGGAAACCTGAAAGTGCATTAAATTGGGATCTTAGTTAAAACTTTCAAAAAATAAATAAGAAAAGAACATTGTTGTTTATAAGTCAGCAAGAAAAAACACTTTTTTCTTAAAAGAAAAGAATGGAAGTGGTAAAAGCACAGGCAAAAGACAAATCTGAATTAGTACCCTGAACTTTGAGGTCCCTGCCTTTGTCTACAAACAAACACTACCTTTGCTCATAATCCAGTACTGTGGTAATATGAATTTTAAAGTATAAAATTTTAAATTTTTTGATAATGTAACTTTAGAAAATATTTCTGAAGTACTTATTTTAAAATTAGTTCCTCAAAATCATGGATTTTTACTCATAAATATTATGGCAGGTTATGATATTTATAGTTTCAGTAATGTTGGAGGGTTTAAATAGCATGTTCAAGACTATTTTATGATCCTATCAATCAAGGATTGTTAAAAACTCAAAGATAAAGAAGTCTCCTTTTTTTTAATAATTTTTTTTTTGTTGTTGATTTGCTTTTCCCTTTGAACACTATACAGTAAGTTGAACAATCACTTTTATATTTTTGGCAAACTCTTTAGTAAAATCTATTTGACTGAGACTAGGCCTTGCAGATATCATCAGCAATTGTGGGGAAAGCAACTTTTTGCAGGATGGAATAAGTTGTAACATTGAAGCAGGGCAACAGCATATGTCCCAGTTTCTGAGACAACAGAACAGACAACAGTGATTTAAAAATTCATCTCTTTCACACATGATAGTGTGACAGTACAAAAAAGGTTTGACACAAAGAGGACACACAGAAAAATCCCTTCCACCACAGCATGAATATCCATATGATTCGTTTATTATATTTTCATTGTTTCCTCCTCACACTGAATGGGAACATAAAACTCATAGCTAAAACAACCTCCCCTCTTTGTAGATCTAAGCCAGGCACACACATGAGAGCCTGGCTGTTGGGTTTTTTAGGAGGCTCTGGCAGCTCTCTCCCTCTCCCAGCAATGCTTGAGGTTCTTTCTCACTGCAATATGAGAGCTTTATAGGCCAGCCTAAAAACAAGAGCCATAAAATCAAATATTAAAAAAAAAAATTATTTGCAATGTTCATCGGTAGGGAAAACAGCTACAGGAAGAAAGATACAATTCCTGGGATTTTCCTAGAATTTCTCTGCGTTAAGTTCTCATTCCAACACTGACATGGGAAAGAGTTTTATTGGAACCCGCACTGGTTGATTCACATAGGTCAAAAATAGCACTTCTGTTTGCGAAATAAATAAAATCATACATCAAAATAGACATAAATATGCACTTCTATTTTTCTGGAAGCATCAATTCTTATTTTACACTGAAGATAACATCACAATTAAATCCAAGTCTGTAGCTCAGATGGACACAAGGGAAGTTAAACACACTCAGTAGCTGGCAGGACACCACTATATGATATTACAACAAAACACAAATTTTTCCTTTAATTTGTGTAACACTTTACATCGATGTCAGCATCACAAAGTCGTCTGTTCTAAGATGAAAAGTTGTTTCCATGGTACACAAACTGAATAAACTCTTTGCACATCCTATTTCATCAGCTTATGGAAATTTTTCTGCTTCTTTGGATCAATCCAAAGCCATATTGAAAGACACTGATTTGGTGACAAGATCTTTTTTTTGGAAAAGGCCCAGAATGTGTAATGCAATTGCAGGGTTCGTCCTCCACTGGCCAGCACTTAACTAACACTGCACAACTGATGTGCAAAGCTCATCTCAAGGGAAAAGAAGTTTGCACACACTGAAATCACTGGGCTGAATCCTTTTGTGGGCATTAATCTGGAGCTTCTCCTTCAAGAACTAAAAAAAAATTGCAATTTTTTTTTTTAAATTTAGTATTTTTGCACTGTAATAATGGAAAAGAAGGTCCAGGACATCAGGTAATTAGAGGGTTATAGCAATAAAACATCTGTAAATAACTTATTTTCTTAGTTCTGACCCCAAATCACCTGATTACAAAAAAAAAAAAAAAAAAAAAAGGAAAAAAAAAC
>VZRX01013348.1:154171-192709 GCA_013398075.1 Notiomystis cincta | reverse complement strand
GAAACAAATGCCCTTGCAGCTGGTGGCAATGAACTTAACAGAAGCAGCTACATCAGCTGCTATGACCTTCTCACAGTAAGCAGTGAAAAGGGCATCCAAAAGCAGTATAAACCATCTGCTAACCCACCAGATTACTGCAGTATTAACGAAAAGGCTCACCACAGATTTTCTGATTCTTTTTTTGTTGCAGGGAGAAAATAAATCCCATAACACTGAATTGTGACCATGTCATCTATGGAGTACAGTATTGTGAAAGACTGGGTGGCTCCTATATCTTGTGGAAAACACACTGCAAGAAGAGTTACCCTGACCTTAAGGCACTGATTTTGTAACTGCACAGCCCTCCAAGCATGATTCCACCTTCATCTTTAGTATAACTATGGAATGCAGGCTGAGCAGTGTCCATCTACATGCTGCAAACTACTGCTGGAGAAAACAGAGGTGATTAAGCCAATATTTACACATACAACAGAAAGAGATCATTGTATATATGCCCCTCTTTATTCTGCAGGTAGATCTGTGAAATAGGTTCAGTGCAGGGCCCAAAAAATAGAGACTGCATATCACGTGCTATCATCACTCAGGTTAATGCTGTAGTCACAACGAGGAAAAATATCCCATTAAGTTGGTTGGGAAGTTGTTTGGAATGCAGGAATTGGTATTTCATAAAATAATTAGAGTATGTGGGGTTAGCAGAGTTGCTCTAGGTTTGTGCCGTGTAAATAAGATCAAAATGCACCAGCACTCATTTTCTTGTGGTGGAAGGAGGTGGAGAGTGTGAGAGTAAAATACTAAATATAAATAACAGAATATTCAAAGACATAGCAAAGGTCAAAATGTGTCAATTATATCAATGGCTATGATACAATTGACAGAAAAACCAATTTGTCCCCTCACTCTGAGCCCACCTGGCTGACCTGTGTTAAGGGGGAGAAACCTGAAAGTCACAGGAGCTTATTGGAGACTCATGACAGTAAAAGTGCAATGTCTGTATCTAAAATATTTCACATCCTGAATGCCATATTTATATATAGACTCTGTAAGGTTTTCAGGAGTCCATTATCATTTAAAATCCTTGCAGAGGAAGTCCATAACATTTAGCAAAGACAGCATTCATCCCTACGAGTTCCTGTGGTTGAACAGGGCACATTTTATGCCCTTTGAAATGCCCTGTAAAAGTGACTATTTAGGTAAGAAAAGCAGGCAGCAGTTACCCACTCCCATCACATCTCTGTTTCCTCTTGTTCCCAGCAGCCAGATCCAGACAGACAGAAATCTTTAAGAAAAACATTTAGAAAACAGATTTTTATTCTAGGAACTAGCCATCATCTTTCTCCTTTTAAAGCCCTCATGTTCAAGGGGAACTCAGATCTGGTGTCTCCTCATGGCTTTAAAACTGCTCCTGGAAGCAGCACATGGAAGGCAATACCCTGTGCTGTTTGTAGGTTGTGATCTCGACAAGCCCATAAACATGTCTTGGTCTGAGTATAATTTATCTTGATTTACTCAATGAGGGTAAAGTGTTTAAAATAACTGCTGAGTTGTCCTCCAATTTTCAAAGGTCAATTTTGGTTCCAAAAAGTAGTGGAAATTTTAAAGAAACATTAGCAGAATAGGCTTTTTCTGTAGAAATTATTGGTTTTAGTGGCAAAAAAAGGGGTTGTATTGTATATGAAAGTCAACACTGGCATATGCCAGACTTACATGCAGATCATGGAAAAAACTGTAATTTAAACACCATTAATCTTCACTTCTATGATACTATATCTTGTTTGTAGTAAAATTCACAAATATAGTACTGTTTCTGCAATTCCAAACAATAAAACATCTGAAGTCAGGCTCTAAAAACAATCCTTTCATTTTTCTAGATATTTTAGATGTATATTTTCCTTCCTTTATATTTTCTTTCTGACTTTTGAACCTACATGACACATATTTTCCAAAGGTTCTTTGGCAGCCACAGGAGGAGATTTTCAGATGTTTTCAAATAAAAATTGAAAGGCTTTCATATTCCCATGCCTCCAGGAACTCATGCTTTAACAAACACATCAAATAGTCTGATGCTCATTATGGCAAGGTAAGTTGGTTAGACAGATCATAAAGCACCTGCAAGAAGCGTCTACATAATGCTAATATCTTGTTTAGATTAAAAAATGCAAGTAGATCTGGCAAAATTCCTCTTCTTTGGTGCATATCCAGGTATTGTAAATCACACAATGTATGGAGATTAGCAATATTTCGGCTCTGCAGGATATCTCTTCATGACAAAACACCTTTCCAGGTTAGTATCACTGAGACAGTAAAATCTGGCCTTGCAGATTGTGAGAAACAAGATGCCATTAACCATTTGCTTAATTGGGAAAATTTTAAGAACATCAAAGTATTATTAAGTGAAGGTTTTCTTTTGAAACAGCTAAAATAATGTAAGGTAAGAGAAAGCATGGAACAATGAAAATAGATAAGCATTTCTATGTAAATTAAATGAATGCAAAATAGGCTAATTGAGTGGCTGAGGGTGGCCCAGTCTACCCTACAGTTGTGGCAAAGCTGGCAAAATGCTTTTGTTATCCATATTAACACATCATTTTCATAGCTTCAAATGCATGAAACTCATTGGAGTTTCAACTGGATCAAACAGCTGTAGGATAAAGCTTATATTAATTATCAGCATCAATTGTTGGGGAAATATGTGGAGGGTGGGGTGTGTGCAGAACTGCTCGATTTCTCTGGGCTTTAGGGATGTCTAGATTTTAAGAACTATGTGAAAAGAACAAAGAAAACATCTTTCCCTGTAGTTTTAAGCAAATCCTTAGTTCAAAGCTATGAAAATCTTCCAGTGGTTTCCAAAAATGGGAATTCAGCAAGCGTTTATTTCCTTTGCCACATTTTAACCACAATCAACAAAAAAGACCCAGATTTACAGCAGAAGCTTTAGCATACAAGGGATTTCACTACACCTTTCCAGTCTCATTAGCTCAGCTAACAGCTTCTGCTTGTTAAGAGGCTCTGTGGGTAGCACAGCAGCAGCAGCCAGTGATCCTAAAGCAGAGGTACCTGCAGAGACCATGGTTCAGGCTGTCTCCTGGGCTGGAGGCGACACTGCAAACCCTGGTTAGGGAATGTTCCAGTTATTGTCATTTTATTCACTTTTCACTGTGATTTTGTTTCACACACGGGCCAACTTCACACTTCTAAGGCTTGCCTTTGTACCTCAGAAGGATTATCTGTCATATGCTGCTTCTACTTCCATCACTTTAACCCCCATTCAGGCAGGGTCAAAAAGCTGTGAGGGGGAAAAGATGCCCTTCATGTTAGCATCTCTCTGGGGAAGATTTTCTCTTTGCTTCTATATTTAGTCATTTTGAGCAATAATGGAAACTGAAATTTCACTTCCTGGAATACATTGGCTGAAATATTTGAGATGTTTTTGCTGGAGGGTACTGCTAGCACTTATGCGCTTTTTCCCCTCCTTTGTCTCCCAATCCAGTATCCATTTCCTGATATACTGCATAAGGAACATGAAATGTGGGTTTGATGGATATATAGTCAATGAGAGGAAACCTCCAAGTTGAATGATGAAAGCAACAACAGATCCATAGCTGAATATACTCATGCATTGCCCTTGCTCTTGCAATGAACACAAAATCTGTTTCATTAAAGGGGGTGGACTTCATAAGGTCCCAGTGGGGTGTGCAGGAAAGATTTGGGGATCTAGCAGAGTAATCTACACACACTCCAGCTCGATGGAGGCTGCTCATAAAGAATTAAGGAGTCACAGAATCAGAGAATGGGTTTGGGTTGGAAGGGACCCTGAAGAGGTCACCTAGTGCCACCCCTCTGCCATGGTGACATCTCTTGCTAGACCAGGTTGCTCCTGCCACATCCAGCTCAGCCTTGGACACTTTCAGGGGTAGATGATCTGCAACTTCTTTTGGCAAATGGTTCCAATGCCTCAACCAAATAATGAATTTCTTCCTTATAGTTCACCTAAATCTACCTTCTTTCAGCTGGAAGCCATTCACCCTTCATCGATCACTACATGCCCTTGTCAAAAGTCTCTCACCAGAGTCCCAGCAGAAAATTAAGAGAAAGGGAACTTTTTCCAAAACTGGATCAGTTAGCAACTTAAGCAACCCTCTGCCTTGATGGTGTAAGAGGAGAAACTTTTTACCTTTCCTAGACAGTACAAGTGACAGTGGTAGGGAAATGCATTTCTGTAGTAATAGTTCCTGTCCTTGCTTGGGCATCTGGGTCAGAGACAGAAAGCACAAACTTTCTGCCTTCCTTGAGCTCTTCACAGAAGCCCACCCAGGAGCTGCAGAGCACATACAACCTCAGACATACCAAAAACCCCAAAATTACTTCCACATACTTTCTCCACATTCCCAGGATTAGCTGGCATGGAGAAATTTAGGCTGCTCCTCCTCATGGAGGAGTCATTACGGATATCCTGTGCTACAAGAAGAGCAAGTTCTCCCCACGTAACTGCTGCCAGCTGGCAAGATGTCACAATTCAGGGGACCATGACACAATTTCATATCAGTTTGTATAATGTAAAATAGCTATGCATGACACAGTAAGAAAGGAGAACACAAGTGAACCACTTAGCCAGAAAATGTTTCATAGGTAAACAAGAGTTGACGAAACACAGCTGCTTTTGCAATGCAATACTCTTATCAGCTTCCTTCTACAAAACTGAACCTAGAACCAATGCTGTTATAACAGGCTGCACTGCATAATCTGAACTTGTCAGTTTGCTGTGCCTTGCTGTCTATGGCTTTTGCCTTTTCTCACACCTGAGAGAAAGCAGATGATGCACCAGCCAGATTTCTGGAACACGCCATTCAGGAAATTTGATTTGTTCCTTTGAGCAGCAATGGGACTGGGGCAAATCATGTAGACCCAGCCTGGAAGTCATAATAGGAGCCCAGACATTTCTAAATATCTCATCAGCGATCATTTTATCACTGAGACCCTCAACAGAGACATTAGGACCCCTGTAAACAAAGATGGTCTCTGTTGCTACAGTGTCCAGTTTGTAAAGTGAACACAAAGACAACTCCCACTTCACAGATATGTTGTGGAATTTCATACATTAAAGATACAAATTGTCTTGTGGCTCCCTACACAGGTTTCGTGTAGCAAGGCTGAGATTAAATAGACATAATAGAGTCTGATACCTGTGCACAAATCTCATTATGTGTGTAACAAGCAGTATGGCGCTGATGACTTACACTCTTTACACTTTTTTTAATGTGCTTATCTCTATGATATCTGAAAATATTGGTCAGAAATAAGACTAAAAAACCCTCCCTTTTTGCTCTCACTTTATATTTCCTTGATTGGTCACAGGTTTATATCTTTTCACTTGTTTATGTGAGCACGTGTCTTGTATGAAAACACAACATTGAGTCAAAACCTGCTAGTTCCACATGCTGTTTTCAGAGTGAAAAGGCACAGGGCCAGTCTGACCTCCCACTGCACTGAATTTTATAGTAATATTTTTGCCTCTCTGAGCTATCTCCTACTCTCTTCTGTGACATTTCCTCTTGGCTGACAGTTTCAATTTTAAAGGTGAAAATTCCTCCCAGGAAAAAATCTCCATGGAGGTTTTAACTATCAGGATAAAGACATTGAATCAGACAGTATTTTCAAAATTTGGAGTAGTGTACAGATCAAAACAATGTGGTTCTCCTTTTTTGTTGTTGTTGTTGTTGTTGTGAGAATGAATGGATTTCTGTCCTTAAAACTGCTCAGACTATTTTCAGCATGTAAATGTTCATTCCTATGTGTAAAGAGTTCACCTAATCAGTTCCTAAGGTCACGAAAATATGTGTCACTGTATCCTACACTGTGCTTCAAAGAATAACAGACAGACTTGTGTTTTGTCACCTTTTTTAATGCTTGTATTGCTGTTTGGGAGATGGGTTCCTGAACAGCTCTTTCAGATTTTTTCTCTGTGGTATTATAGAATCATTTAGGTTGGAAAAGACTTTTAGGATCAGTGAGTTTGTTAACCAAGCACTGCCAAGTCCATCATTAAACTGTGCCATTCCAAATGATCAATTCTCATTTGAAGAAAAAAAATATGGTTGATATTTTGCTGTAATCAACTTTGTACCAATTGGAGATATTCCATGAAAACAAAGACTGATTTTAAAAACAAATAAATAATGTTATTAGCTAAATTATTAAAAAATGGGAGGAAAATAGGAGCTCTCTTTTCTGGGAATTTTTGCCATTACAACTGCTTGTTCTTTTGGAAAGAAGTGATTCCTAAGCTGGATTTGTCTGAAAGGTTACTCATTCCTTCACTTGATAAAGTGTTTTCATTCCAACAGGCACACGAGCAGTGTCTTTGATAGTGGCCACAATTCCTTACACTGCACTCCTCTTAAGCTTTATATCTCCATGGGATCATTTTCAGGAAGAAATAATGAAGTTACAGGGTTAATTAGCTATTAAATTATCTACTGTAAAACTGCCAATTTTTACTTCATAAAGCTACCATGCATCTCAGGAAACAGAAGAGACAGAATTTGCTCTATAAATCCTAGCA
This sequence comes from Notiomystis cincta, assembly GCA_013398075.1. NCBI lineage: Eukaryota > Metazoa > Chordata > Aves > Passeriformes > Notiomystidae > Notiomystis > Notiomystis cincta. Next base: position 186,150 of record VZRX01013348.1, on the reverse strand, counting down.
GCTGTAGTTATTATCTTGAACTCATGCAGTCTTGGTAAGTTATTTACAGTGGGATACAGTGCCTAAAAATTTCTTTTTGTGTTCCTGAAGTTTGTAAGTTAACAAAGAGTTGTCACAATCTTATCACTGCTTTGGCAGAATTGTAAGAGTAAGTGGGATCAAAGTCTGCCTGAGTCAAAATCTCCTTACTACTCTCTATGGGCTCTGCCTCTATTTATATGGTAAGGTGAGCAGTGATCCTGTCTTTCAGTATGAAAAAATTCTTATATTTATCCCCTTGAGATCTTTCAAAAATCACAAGTGTTCTTAGTGAGTAAATTGGGGGGGAGGGGGAAAGAAAAGAAAAAAAGAAGGAAGCAAAGTCATTCAAACTTTGTCTTAGAAAAAAGCAAGCCCAAATAAAAATTCTTTTAAAATTACCATATTTATAATGTAAATATGAAAATAAATATAAAGTCTCACTAAGGGAACCTTTTCCTGAGCTGATTTAAGAATGTCCCAAATTTTAACTACAGTGTTTATGTGCTCTGTGACAGTAAAGGGATGAGGAAATATTAGTCCAGTTGGGCAGAACGGGATTTACCCTTCTAGATCAAGGATGGAAGTCTCCCAAATGTCACAAAGAGCCTTCTATGACAGCTCAGTGTGACCCTTCTGGAGTTTGGTGAGCTGGAACTGTCATTCTCTGAGGATTTTCCTATGGACTTTGTTCAGGAAAGAAAATTAGGAAATCCCAGACTGCAGAAACTGTCTAAAAGCTCAATGAAAACATAGACTGACCTGGTTTTTCAGATTCTAAGAACGAAGGGTATGAACTACTGGAACAAGATTCAAAAGAAAGCATTAGTTTAATCAGTTGATGTCTCCAGACAAAAAAAAAACCCAAACTTTTCCCCAGAATAGCTTTTAATCTGCCACAATTTAGTGGCAAAATAAACAAAACATTATCTTTTATTTCAGGTATTAGACTAGCTATCTGATCCAGTTTTCACTGTTTTGCCATAATACAAGGACTTCTAAAGGCAGAATAACCCATGATGCATTCTGAGTTGCAACAGCTCCCATCACTGAGGCAGAATTTAGGAGCTAGTATCACATTAACACTGAAGCACAGTTCCACACAACACATTCAGAAAAATTGAACTATCATTAAAGCTACTCACAAATCCGTAGACAAATGACTGACAACCAGAATTCAGCAGCTGAAATGCCCAGATACCTTAGAAATCCCAGTTAAAAATAAGAAGATGATTTTGGGCAGGTGCTGACTAAGAGTGAGTGGCAGCACCTGATTCTAAAGTTCTGAATCCTTTCCTTTTCTGGCAAACTGATGAGATTCCATTCAAGGCAAGGGATTCAGAGGCGGTTTTGTTGTCAAGTTGGGTTTTTTTTTCCTTTTCTTAAACAGTTATAAAAGTGTTGAAATGATCATTTTCATCTTACTGTGCTTTATTTTTATCTAACAGTGTAGCAGCAGGAACTCAGGGAATCAGTATATTACTTTTCTTTTTCTGTGCTACTTTTTAAGTTCCCTGGGATCTGATGGCATTAAAAAAGCAGATAGGGAAAAGAGTCAATGGGGCAAGTGACAGAGGTCTTTTACTGATGGTGACAATTTTATCTTGTGCATAAAAAATTATTTGAAAGTTGTCAATTATGGGGAATCAGCATTTGGTGGCTGCAATCCCACAGACACATGCTGTGAGATTCTGGGAGTAGCATGAATATTAGTCCTCAACACTGAATAAAGCAAAATCACAGGAGGTTTTTAGGGTGGCACTGAATTTGGTTGAAAGGCAAGGCTTGGTCTGCCAGCCTTAGCTCTGACATGATGAAGAATAACATTTCTCATCATGTTACTTTACTGGGGAATTTTGTCAACGTCTGCCGCTCTTCCATCCACAGCCCCAACTTACTTGGACTGCTCAGAGAACTGCTTGGTTTGCAGACAAATACTTATGAAAAATAAGATTCTGGTGCATTGATTACTGTAAAACCAGTTCATCAGATGTAGAAATATTTTCAAACCTGATGAATATCTTAGCTTATAGTAGAGTAGGCAAATAGATTATTTGCTACTGCTACAGCACTAAGAAAACTCGACATGAACAGACTTGTTTTACCTTGATAGGTTTAGGCTATCGACACTCTGAATGCTAAATGTCATCCTTTTTGTCCTAGATAATATATGAGAAAAAAAGTTCATGTTTTAATGCAGTAAAAACATTGTGTAGAGAGTACAGAGTAGGCTGGAAATAGTGACTTCTTTAATTAACACCAGCCACACAGGCACAGGGAAATCCTTCCCTGACTGTAGTAATAGATATGGAGACACTGGTTTCAAAATGGGTTTGGTACAGGCAAGTATTAAGATTTTTGTTCTGTAGGATGATACACTGCATATACGTCCAGCTCTTGCTTTGAAGGCAAATTCAAATTCCTTTTTTATGGGATAAGATTAAAGTGGTTTTGATTAAGCTACCATTTCAAAATTAAGTTTCCCAAAAGACCCTTGTTTTATTCAGTACAAATTTAGATCTCATACAGCCATGGTAAACTCCTTCTAGCACTTAAATTTAGCCCGATTCTCTGCCGATATTATGAAATCCACCTTCCATTTTCAACATTCTGGATCTTAGAAGACTATCATTGCCAAAGCTTTCTAACATCTGAGGGCTGGAAGGGAGAAAACGGGTCTTAATCTATATCCTGACATTTCAGATGTCTTGTTGTGTATACTATTGATTGGAAATCTAGATATACCTATGCCAGCAGTACAGATGTATAATCTGGGTGACACTATTTTGAGAAATATCATCATGAATGTTTTATATTGATTATTCATTTAAATCATGTGTCCTTCCTGTGGCCATTTTCAGTTTCTGAATGGCTCAGACTTACACTGAACTCTGGGAAACCGAAGCTCCTGAGCATATTTTTTTGCTTGGAGTTTCCTTTTTTCCTTCTATAACTTTATGGTTCATTGGGGAATGAGTGGCGTGGCAAGTTCTAGCATTTGAACTAATCCTAGCAGATTATTAAATGCTTAAACTGCCATGCATGACTACTCTTCTTCATAAATAAAATATCTCAGTCTGTTGGAAAGGATTGCCATTCAGGACTCCCAGGTTGTTCTCTCCCCTTGGCTTGTGAGCACTTATGTCCTGGAGGATGAGTCCCTCAGCACTCAGTTGTCTTCAGCATTTTTGCTAAAAATCATATTTTCAGGCTTGCTTGAGCAGGAAAGAGACTGCACAGTGTTCCACGGTGAGAAGGAGACTGCTGCTGTGGTTGGAAACATTGACAGAAAATGGGACAAGCCATCTAGCTTTTAGTAGGAAGAATATTCATGCCAGGGTTTAGTTAGGGGCAGGTTCTGTGCTGGAAATTCACAGTTCTGCCTGACCTACACAAGGACTGTGGAGCCCACAGGCAACCGGCAAAGGCAGATTTCAACCCCACATGCATTGGTCTGGATACAGGAAACCTTTCTCCTACAAACACAAGTCCTTTCAGTGAAGAGTTGGTGCTTAAAGAGCTGCCCCCAGGCTGTCTGCAACCACAGGTGGCAAGCAGCCTGGGGGCAGGCAGAGGGACTCAGAAGAAAGCCTGCAGTGATAAGCATAATGGGAAATCCTCAGTGAAGGAGAAAACCAAAAAGCTCAAGGGACAAAAGAAGTCCCAGCTAAGATGTGCAGAGAACAGACATAGCTGAAGTGTCTGTTTGGAGAAAGCATTCTTCACATGGAAGGTGTCTAACATTTCAGGCTAACACAGCACTTGCAACATTATCCCAAAGCACACTGAGAGAACTATTATTTTTCTTTGTCTGGAAATGTTCACAGGTATTTATGTAGCAGGAACTACTATCATCACAAAAAATACCTCCCACATGCCATAATACAGACTTTTTGAAGACTCCTGATGGTAGGAGCCTGTCATTCACACCCGCATATTTGTGTATAGTGAAAGAATACACGCTATCATCTTTGGAGAACTGAAATGTTCAGTTGTTTACCCTACACGATGTAATTCCTGATTAAATACAAGGAATCCAAAATTTGCAATGTACTCCATCATTCAGGTAATTATGTGTGATTTTGCTATGGCTGGGATATCTATAAAAAGGGTAAGGCACAGATTTAACTTCTGTGTGGTACCATGGATCATACATACAACACTTAAGACTCAATATTCAAGATGATTAAACATTATTTAAGTCAGACTTGGTATCAAAAATTTAACTAAATAAATAATTTAAAACATCTAAATTAAATTTGAAGTAATCCTTTTGGTTAAATAACTACCTTCTTTATTTTATTAAATTCTGTGTTATCTTAAGAACACTTATCTATAAGTTGTATTTCTGCATACTCTGTGTGAACATTATTGTACCTATATTAAAATAAAAATTCATATATGTGCTCAAATTAAATGTAGACACTGCTGATTTCTAAGCAGGGCACTTACATGCCAAATGAAATCCAAGCAGAACCTTATAATCCCATATTAGGAGACTGCCTGGAACTTTGTTCTTAGCAAGGAGCAGACAGATGCCCTTTTCTCCAGGGATCTCTGAATGCCAGGATCACACAAAAACATGGACACGAAGAAGGAAGAAAAGTAGGCTCCAGATAAGGCCTAACAACCTCTATTTTCCATTCACTTGTTATTTCATACATCTCAGATGATGCAGGTCATTGATTTCAGGATGTGTTTCCCCACTCCCAATTAGTTTTTAAAAATGCCTAACTAGATAGAAACCCCTTGTAGTGTTAAGTGCAGTTTCGCTTTACTAGTGTACTCACTTCTTGACTCATACAATAAACTGAAGACAGAGGGAGAGCTTTTCTTCCATGTAATCTTTGAACATGGTAATTGCATGATATTTTTATAGCATGAATTTTAGATACTGGCAATACTAAGCCTGAGCCTACACCTTCATAAAACTGTAATTCCCTGTAAAACCAGTATGCTTTTACGCATATAAAGCTTATACAACCACAGCCCGTGCCTTTTCTTGCTACTTGTTGAGTGTTCAGCATCTGTGAGAGGACTTTTGTCTTGAATTCCATCTCTGTTTTAGGAGGAGCAGCTCCAAGCAACCCTAAGGACCCTCGACCTGGAACTCTGCAGTGAGGCTCTCCACAGCACAAAGGCAGCACATGGCAGCACCTTCTCCACCAGCCACCCAAGCTCTTGAGTGTGTGTAAAGGAGGAACAGAGTCATGACTGGTTACAAATCACTTGGAACTCGAATAATCCGAGTGATACAGAACTGCCTTCGGGCTCTCTCTACTTATTCTGGGGATCAAAGGAGCACAGTATTGCTCAGGGCTATATTTTAAATAATATTTAGATGCTGTAAGATTCAAGTGGGTGTTTAGTGAGGCTGATAAATGTGCCTAAGCATCTGAAGTCCATTAGTCTCCTACTTTTCATCTGTAAACCTGTGCACTTTTGTAAATTTTCCCTATAAAGCTATTTGCTCTAAGTGGGTGTATGTATTTATTATCACTCATGTACCTACCATTCCAAAGCTTCGCTTTCGGCTGCTCAGCTCCTGCTGGAAACCCAAGTGTTTCTGTCTTTCAAACCAGCAAAATGGTGAGCAGCTGTGAAAACTGATGCCCATTATGTTCAGCTGAACAGTCAAAGAGTTAACAAGCTAAGAAAGACTTGTCAATAGAAAACTATGAAATTTGTTTGCTCAAGCTGGCAGCTAGAACAGACATTTCTGAATCTAGTGCTGAAGGCAACCATCTCTTTGAAATGTGATGTCATGTATGACAGGAGCAGTGTGACAGACTTTCAGGGGGAATATTAACCTGCCAGTTTTACCACTGGCAGGAAATCTAAGAGAGAGGAAAATATTAATATTGAATTTTTATAAAGCATTTACTTGCTTAACAGTTTCTTCTTTTGAGTGGCAATCCAGAACTAAAGCACAGTTTTAAAATGCTCTGTGTTGAAAAACAAAAACAAAAACAAAAACAAAAACAAAAACAACAACAACAACAAAAAAAAAACAAAAAACAAAACAAACTGGAGAAGTGTCAGATTTCATCATTAAGGACCTGAGCCACCTGATCCCTTGGGAGAAGAGATTAAGTGAAATGAGTAGGAGACAAAGAACACTGCACAATTTCATCTGAACTTCAGAACCCAGCAGCTCTATTTTTCAATTTCAGATAAGTACACACAGTACTGTATTTAGTTATAAATTGCTGTTCCACTTTGTTTAAACTACACGGAGAGCAGATCTACACTACTCGCCTATGTTCCAATCAAAATCAACTTTAGTTCTTTCTTGTTCATTTTGTGCTTCACTTCTGCAAGCAGTGCACAACGTATTCCTGAGTATCTGATTGTATTACATGTCATACATTATGTACATTTCTGGGCCAGTCATAAACAACTACATAAAATGGTGCAGTAACACTTGGTGGAAGCAATGTGTCTTTGAATGTAACAGCTACAATGTCGACATCATAAATTATGTGCTGTATACACAACACTAGGTATTTGTCAAGGCTTTGGTACTTAGGTGCCTCTATTAGGATTAATATGTTTCAAGAAAGCCAAAATACTGCAGCAATTAATCAAGTTTCCATAATTAAGGTAACCTTGATTTAAGCAAATTATCCTTAAAGCTCTCAAAAATCAATGGTTTAGATAAAACTGCTAAGTCAGTAACTCTGTGGTCTATAACCAGATTCCTGGAGTTGATTTATGGAATAATTTCCATGCCTTAGTCCTCCCCTCGACACCTTTAAAATTCAAATGCACTCACCAGTGCATACAGCAGTTCTGCAGGGGACAGCCCCAGGAACCACCCACCCATCTGTGAGGGCTTCTCCAGGTCTGAGCTGCAGCACCAGGGGCTGTACAACATGTTCAGTGGAGCACCATTCCCTCCCCCTCCTCCTCCTCATGTGCTTTTTTGGAAAAAACACCTTTATATGTTTTTTTTATGTGCTCATCAGCAAAGTCCTAATGGATTTCAAAGGGAAAGAAATTGGGTCATACAAAACCATCCTATGTGTTGAATCAGCAAAAATATTGTCCATCTCTGGAGCATCTTAGACGTGCAGGGGAGACAGAAATATTTAAATTTTCTAGCATTTAATTTTTAAAAAAAAATAAGCTTATATTTTAGGTTATTTAATTAATTATGTGAAAAGAGATGAGCTAGGAAACCAACTATGATATCCTTCTAATGGAAAAACAACTGAAAGAAAGGAGAACTAGGCAGCTACTGATGTTAGATTGTACTGCATTTATTTGGTAAATCTCCAAAAAGTAATGCAAACCAGCGACAGGAGAAACAAACAATAACTGCCTTGAAGAGATGTGGTGGGAAAAGAGTCTAGGGAAGCACCTGTTCAAAAGTTTTTACAGAGAGCAGAACGAAAAGAAATGCACGGAAGACAAAGTGCAAATCTATCCTATGGAGAATCTGGAAGGCGTTCTGGAGACTGTTACAAATCTGGTTTTTAAATGTTTGTCTTGGTCGTGAAACACGGAACACAAAAACAGATCAAGAAAGGAGAGCACTCTACAGGAAAAACAGAATGTCAGTATGATCTGTGGAATAATTTTGTTCAGGGGTTTCGCTCTTGAGGCTTATAAATGTGTATTTACTTTCAAAGCTGACATTCCTGGACAAATTGTCAGAAGCTGGCCTGTAGTGTCACAATGGCTGGCACCACTTCTCCACCTCACCTGCAAGAACTCAGCTGTCACCAAGCAAGTCCTGAGCACCAGATTCCTTACTACTCACACCCACAGAACTCCAAAGAGTAAGAAGAAAACAAAATGGAATATAACAGCAGAAGCTGTGGAAAGCAGGATGAAGTGTGAAGCATGTCTTTTAATAAGAACAGCAGTATTGAAAATGTTCTCTTTTTTCTTTTGTTATAGAGATTAAATTAAATGAAAACAGAGAGAATACAGTTTTAGAGCAATCAGGACCTAATCCAATGTCCATTGAAATAAACACAATATCTCCTATTGATGGCCATGACCATTGTTTTGGTTCCTAAGTATGAAAAGTGAATTTCCTGTGAGGAATATCAACAGGCCATGTGCACTAGAAATATAGCAAATAACGCTCTCCCAAAAAGGAGAAGATAATAAGGAAGCTTGCACAAACAGGTTTTGATTCAGTAACACTCCTGCCTGTGCATGGAAATCAATGATAATGGCAAAGAAGATAGCTCACCTTCATTCAAGACACACTGGAACACATTCCTAATGTTAGTGTAAAGTTAAGGAGTTGATCATCAATTATGAACATCAAATGAACATCAAAATGAACATCAAAAATGAACATCAAATATAAAAGTGAAGCAAAACTCCCAAGACTTAATCAGAACCTATTGCTTAAACTTGCTTTGGAATCTACCACCAGCTCCTTACTTTATTTTTTTCTTTTTATCTAGAAGTAATGTTTGTGCCAAAAGAGCAAAAAGCAGATGCCTCTTGAATTCTAGTCTGTTGGAAATGGCTTTGACACATTTGGTGTCTAATGCTGCAGAATGCATAAAAATAATGTGTTTGCATTTTGACAGTAGATTCTAAAATGTATCATGAAGTACTTTCCAAGAATATCCAAACACAGCATAACAAACTTATTCCTGAAATAGGATTCACAAGAACAGATCTCAATAAAAAAGTCTTGGTTTGTCAGAGAACATGAGAAAAAGCCACTGAAAAGTAACAAGCTTAACTTTGTGATCGTAAAGTGCCCCCAATTTTCTGACTGGAGTTCATCAAGTTACAAGAGGCATAAAAGACAATGGCACATATTTCTTTACATGTCAAAAAGCACCCCAAAAACTCAGAAAGGAAATGAGAAAATGACTGAGCATTGGCAAAGAAGAAAATGCTTCTTTTCACCTGAGCTTTGTTGTGAATGAAGCATCAATAAAGCAAAAAGATCCCCCTAGGTAAGAAGAAAGGCTAATTAGCAAATAGTGAAATGGCAAAGTGAAAACGAGACCATCAATTAAAGGTGTGAGGCCAAAGCAGTACAGAAGCAGGCAGGAACATATTCTACAAGTTGAAGCCCAACTACAGCACTTAAAGCTCAACTCATGACAGATATTACAGCTGAATTGAAAAGCCTGCTGAGGGTAAGATGAAATAGTAATGCTAAAATGAGTGAGAGCATTCTATAGCAAGGGAGTTCTCCTCGTAACCACATAGGACCAAACTTGCCAGTTTAAAAGCAGGTTCCATTTTCCCATGTGGCAAAATGACTTTCTGCATTTTAAATTTCAATCCTTCTAAGAAGATATTACATGCTGGGATTAGGCAAAAAATTTAGCACTGTCCTGTTTAGAATCAGATATATTATTTTTAAAAGCAGAGGAGGTGCACATATGAAATGCTGTTTCTTCTCATGAAAATTTTGCAGAATCTGACTTGATGGAAAGGACATCTTTTTTATGTATCAACAATAAACCAGTGATTTCCACATGCAAGGAGGCATGAAAAATGTAAGTATTTCAATCAAAGGTGGACTTGATTTGGTTTCAATATTGGAAGTAACTGGTAATCTAAGAAGTAATCACTGGCTAAGCTGCTCCAGATGTTAGTATGGCCATATTAGTAATTGCTAGACATGTGCAGTTCATTCTAATCTGGATTTCTAATGTTTGGGTCATGATCATCTGTAAAAGACACATTTAAACACTTCTTAAGCTTTATATGGGAAAAAAAATATAGATTAAAGTGTTCAGGCCTATAATGAAAGGAACTACATCTTGGGAGCTTCAATCATGCTTCCCATTATCTTTGACACCTGTGAAGGGAAAACTTTGACACATATTTCTTACTGATTTCACGTTCAGAGAGAGGATCATACTTACAGCTCTGTTCTTGCTCACATACCTAAGAGTTTGATTCACTGTCTCAGTTATAACACTGGAATACAGCCACCTGTTCAGTTGCTATTGAGACTATTTTGCACAATGTCACAGCATCAAATTCTTCCAATAATTTGTAAACTGAGTTTATCCAAATTTCAGACCACAAGAAACAAAAAACTCCAGCACCGCAGAGACCAGGATGCATCAATGCCTGGAGCAGTAAGGGGCTGGTTTGGAGCAGCTTACAGACACTGTTCACTTGATCAAGAAGAGAACACAGGAGTCAGAGCACCAGTTTCTTCCTGGAGAGAGAATAAGAATGCCATTTTGACTTAAATATGACCTGCTGCAGTAATGGAGAATTTTCCAGTGGGAAGAAAATCTTAATCCCCTGTCAGTTACTCTTCCAGCATTGAAAAAACAGTGAGGTACAGCCCAGATGTCCTGTAAAAAATTTGCTGACTGGCATGTGGCAGAAAAGCACAACTGCTGATATTTTAAGTCAGTCCACCCAGCTCTTTTAATATACAACCCATTAGTCCTGTCATATATGGAGGACTCAACATGAACCTGAATTTCTTCATTCATATCAATGGTGTGCTAACCTTGATAAGGTTAATCTAAATTAATGCTGTTACATCCACTTTGATTTAAAAAAACAAAAGAGAAAAATAAATAAATTATATCCTACCAAGATTTTCAACATTTTCTGCCTAGATCTAGGCCTCAGCAGTGTCCCTTGTTTACCTGGACCTTAATTACCTGAAAGGACAAAATACACAAAGCAAGACTGATCAGTGGTGGAGAGCTGCTAACAAAGAGGAGAGCTGCAGCAGGGGAGTGCATCAAGGAGACAAAGATGCTGAGGAGGGAACTTCAGCATGCCAATAATTGGCGCTCAGCAAATTTTTATAGCTTTTTCTTAGTATTAAAAATATGAAAAAAATTCTCCCTGGCCCTGATGTGGTCATAATTTACACATTCCTGCTGGTAGCTGCAGGGAAGCAGACCCCCAAATATGTAATGGCTATTAAACCATGGGAAACAAAGGCAACTTAATGCCTTCAGGCTGAACCAGCAGGTTTCCATGCTGCCTGTAAATATGCCCCAAAACAGCTGCAAAATTGGCACCTGACATATTTCCTGAGGTGACAAACTAATGCCAGAAGAAGCACAGCTGTCTGTTTGCTGGAGAGGAAAGGCATACAAGTAATTTCGGGCAACAAGAGAGGTGCAGCCTAAATTCCTGCAGTTCTGTGTACAGCATGAAGACAGATTTGGCACAGGAACCCTGTGGGTAGCTCTGATTCTGCTGAAATACCCTTGAAAACTGAATCCAGTGCCAGGCCTGTGCCAGCAAAGTCCTCACAGCTGATCTGGTGTGTAATATATTGTTTGACTGGCTTATGAATCAGCAGATGAGTGACAAGGAGAGCTGCCAAATGGGTAATTACATCAGGCTTTGTAATATTAACTAAAAAGCAGAGAAAAAATGAAGCCTGATAGAAGTAATTCATAACTTTTATCACTTGTCATGCAGAATCTATAAATTGCAGTGCCAGAATGTATATTATTTTGCTATAAAGATCCTATAAAGATCAGTGTTAACTGTTGCTGGAGAACAGTGGTAATTTGTCCTCCACTTAACCTTCTCCTAAGCCCCTGTCAAACTGATTACAGCCTGGTACAAAACATTACCTGTACAGCATCTCCCAGGTCATCAGTATGGGAATTGTAGTCCTGCTTTGCCACAGGACTTGATGGATCTATGGATAGCAGAGACCTGAGTACCAGAAAAACCCAAGCTGTGGATAGCAACTCCTGACTCCTTACCAAAACTGCAGCATTCTAACAGCCTGAATTTTGCTCAAGATTGTCCTGCCTGTGACACTATCAGCATAGGAACTGAAGATTTATCAGAGCCTTGGACTAGCAGACAATGGCCTCCACTTGAAAAATAATCATGGATGCATTAGTATAAAAAAATTTCAGTCTCCAACCCAGGGTTTATTCAAGGACCACAGTCCCTGTTGTCGAACTGAAATTATTCCCTTTTCCACCAGCCTATGCATATGATCTTCTAAACATGTCTCAAGTGGCAAAATCTAGTAAAAAACCCCAACTGCATCATGTGTCAGTAAATCAAGCCAAATTGTTCCACTTTTTCATGCCAAAATTGTAATTCCCACATCCCACCCTAACATTTCACTTGGAAATATAAACACCTTAATTCAGCTCTAGTCCACAGTAAATATTGAAGGAATATACTATTTTAGAAAAGGCCTTTTGTTCAGTTTAGCTTTCTACTATAGTTACAAATTTTTGAGCAGAAACATGACTTTTGAAGACTACTTTTCATTAAGTCTTACTAGTAAGAAATATGCCTTTACAAGGGAAATGAAAGTAGAATGAAACCAAAACTATGACAGGGAGAAATGGTAGTGTGAGTGCAAGAAAAGATGACAATTCTTAGTGATGTTTACAAAAAAGCAACTGTTTCTGCTTATAGAGGAACAGAGAGATGTTCCACTAAGTGCTGGGATTGGACTGGTTAATGTATTTCCATGTCTGTGTGCACTTGGATTTCGTGATCTGCTAAAAATACTCTAATTAAAGTTGTTGACCTAGAATGAAGTAAACTGAGCAATAAATAGAGCCTATCTAAATGAGAAATTAGAATGCAGAGTTGCTACACAAGGTTTATTAATTCAGTGAGCGTGGCAAAAAGCGTAATATAAAAAATAAAACCCTTTGTAAATTATCAGTGTAGTCAGATGCTCACAAGCGAAGTATTTCCAGAACAACAAAAACCAAAAAAAACCCCAACCAAACAAAAAAACAGAACAACAAAAAAAACCAAAACAAAACAAAACTAAAAGAAACAAAAAACAAAACAAACAAAAACAAACCACAAAACCCCTCCAAAACCAAAATAAACCTAGATCTGATTCTGCTGAAGTTTTCTTCCAAGCTCTTATACTGAAGTCATCAAGTTTATTAATGAAAATAAAGATTTTGGTTTAAGTTTTGGTCCTTTGGAAGAAAATCTAACTCTGCCTTCACATCATTTACCTGGTACCAAGCTTATAGAGAAGCAAATAGTGAACCTATGACTATGTCCAAAAGATATCAGCTAAATGAACTAAAAAATTACTCCTGTACAAGGAAAAGAAGGTGGGAGTAGAAGATCAGTGGTTCACTCCACACTGCACAGCCCAGTTTAGATAACTAGAAATAAAATAAACAGTGTTTTACAGGAAAAAATTACACTTAGTTGTAGCCAGAGCAGAAGAAATTAAGTTATGAGTATCTACTGCTGGGGAGGAAAACCCTATCAGTAGGATTTGTGGCAAATATTCACAGAGTTGTAGTCCTCAAACAGAGGAAGGAGGGAAAAATGAAAATAAAAAGCTGTGTATTCCATCTGTGTCAGCTTTCTTGTATGTGTTTCTTCCTTTTTGCACCAGGGTTATTTTCTGCCCTGGGCAAATCTCTGAATGCATAATGCACTTGATCTGCCTGACCACACAAGAGTCTGGAGTATTGGTAAAATCCTCTAAAATGCAAGCTCAGTGTGCTCATGTCGTGCTCTGTGACTCTAAGTCACAAATGGGTTTATTATTCTTTTGGATAAGTGAAAACTAAATATATTTGTAATGAAAAATAGAAGTTATTTACATGGTTAAAAATTACTTCTTATATATAAAATTTANTTCCTTTATTTTATACCACTAAATAAAAAACAAAGAAACAAAGAGGATTTTTATAAGTCAAATTCCATGAAAAAGCAAAACAAGATATTTTCTATTCTGGACAGTCTTTAAAGATATGACAACTGATTTCACTGTCAGGTGTCTCTGAAATAGAAGGGGATTGTGTGTTTTAAAATGTTCTGCCTTGCCTTGAACCAAAGCAGCCACTTGAAAAATAAATCAAGAGCATTAGTGGGATAAATGGGCTTAAATTTGCATAGCATGTGATCTATTTCTTTATTTCAATTTGTACCCATTGCTTCTTGTCCTTCACAACTAGAGTATCTCACATTTCAAAAACATTTTACAATTTCAGTCCTGAATATGCCTATAGTCAGCTTCATAAAAATTTTCTGTGTGCAAACACAGTCTCAGATTAAATAGCTCCCAGCCTGGTATTTCCCTTGACATATTTATCAAGTACAATCGTATCCCTCCTTCCATCTGTGTTTTGCTAAACCAAACAAGCCAAGCCTGTTTACTGTCTTGCATGATATTCTTTCCTTTTTCTGATCATTCTGTTGTTCTTTGTCGGCTTCAGTGTGTATTAAGAGTCCTCTAACACAAACAACCAAAATTCCACATAATGCTGAATGAATCTGCAGTGCAGGATGGTACTAACACTTCACCTTTTCTAAGAGGGTATTGACTTGTGTGTTTACAACAGCAAAACATTAATAGTATTAAAATTAATAATATCCATATTCTCCATCCTAAATGCTACATTCACTTTCAATCAGATTAGATGATCAGCAAGTTCTGTTGTGCAAAAGAAAACATAAAAAGCAGGATTATTAATCCTGCTTTTCTAGTCTGCAGAATTGTATCCTCTTCTACATTTATCTTTGCATCTTCTTTTCTTTTACCTATTATTCCAAAATAAAAATACTGGGACAATACTAACAGATCTATGATTTTTCTGGATTACATTTTTTTTCTGTTATTTTCTTAATCAAACTTGGCCTCCTGCAGATTCCAAAGTGGAAGAATTTGGAGAAGACTTGTGCTTCTATCTAGCATAACAGTTATTTTTCAGTGACTGATTCTGACACTGTAGAATAAAGGTGTTATTTATTGGTTTTTTTAATGACATATTCAGCATTCTAGAACCATCTGTGTAAATCCCAATGAAAATTAAACATACTGCAGCTTATTGTTATTCCTAAAATTCTTTGAACAGCTCTACAGAACCACCAGATGATTGGACATCAATAATTTTCCAAGGAGGAACCTCCCATGTGCTCCCAGTCCCTCCTGCCTGCAGCACTTGTGTGCCACCTCACTCTCCCCAGTGCGTAAATTCCGGCGGAACATTGTGAAAGCCACCTTTCCTTCCCTGCTGGGGATGGCTGCTGTGAAACATCATTTTGAATCATGGTTAATCACCACCTGCTTGACCACCACAACTGTGCTGTATAGCTACCAGATGGCAGCTACACAAAGTGCACCCTGGCAATTTTTCTCTACCTGCTTATAAGTGCTGTATTTTCCAGATAAACAAAATAATGTACTTGGATCCTGTCATTTGCCTGCACTTTACTTTACTTCTAACAGAATTTTAACACACAAGAGACAGACTTACGACTGGGCACTTTATTTCCTTATTGAAATACTGGGCATTTTCTTGAGTTTAACTAGTTGCGCACTTTTTTGAGGAGAATATAATATAAAAACAGGAAAGGAGGAAAACACCAATAGTCACATGCAACATATGGGTTTCTACACATCATGGCTAAGAATTTCCTTTCTGTATAGATCAGTTAAGGTGTTAAATGACACTCAAATATATACATTGTGAGACTTTTCACTGCCTAACACAAATCTTGAAAATAAGAGTCTAGAGTTTCTTCCGAAACAGAAGGCAGCGATGATCTCAGAGAAGTGCAATGAATATGCAAACAGCAAAGACCAAAGAGTCATCCCTTCTCAGTTTGCCTGTAGAAGAGACTACTTACCATCCACAAGAGCTTTTGAAAATTATGGAGCTGTGGTATTTGATTAGGCCTTTTCTTCTCTATGGTCAAGTGGGGTGCTGTGGCATTCTGACATCAAAACAAAATACACCAGACTTATGTCATCTTACTTACAGGCTTACTACATTGCTTTCCACTTAAGAAAATACTTGAAAACAATGGAAATACAAGAATAAGTACAATTTTTGGTTGCCTCGATTTAAAGCTGAGCACCTTTGACTTCCCATGAAAACACGGAACAAATGTAAACTGGTTTATGGAGAAACCAAGAAAAATATTTGTCACAGTCCTCAAAACCATCCTAATGGCAATGCAGTACTTGGAAGAGTTTTTCTGAATAATGCATGTGTACCGAGGTACACACTGGAGCTTGAATTGATGAAATGTAGAAATACATGATCATTAATCTTGCATTTTTCATCATCTCCCTTCCTCACTGAGCATGGTGCTCCTTAGATCAGGCTGCATTTTACCGGTTTCTCAGATCTTTCAAACAGCCACGACATAATTATTCTTTTTTAATTCCACCCCCATCAGACAGAGAACTTTCAGAAACAGTGTTACCTTTGTTAAGACTTAGGAATTATATCAAAAGGGCTGTAAAGAAATATTTATTTACTGCACTCAATGCTTTTAAAAAACCCAGTGAGTTAACTATGAACACAGAAGACTACCTAGGCTTTCCTTCAGTATCAGTAATGGGATATATTCAATGCTATAAGCAGTAATGAATCCATGAAAGACCTAGTTTATTTATTTATTTAAAGTGAACGTGACCTGTGAGCAACAGACATGAAGTCATAGTTCTGGAAGTGTTTAATTCAGGGGAATATTGATGGATAAGCATTTGAAAGTGAACCGAAATTAACACAGACAGAAAAGCCAGAGATTAAAATCTTGGAGGATTTTTTTTCTGCTTGTCAATACCAGTATCTGACAATGTTTTACAAGTGATTTCACAGTAATGGTAATAATAATTTTATATCAAGATAATTGCTAAAATGTTATATACGTAAATATTTATACTATATATATATGAAAACATATTTCAAAACATGGAATAAGCTTCCATCTAGGTGATTTCTTGCCCATGAATATTTCAGTGCAAAGTAAGTCTCAAAATCTGTATCCATGACCCTGGCACAAGGCAGGTACTAATGGAATGTGTTGATTCCAAAGCTATTGGGAGGCACTATGAGTACAGAAAAAAAGACAAATGTGGCAACAGAAATAGCAAGAATGGGAAGAAATTCCACTGTACAAAAATTTCCCTTTGGTCAAACACTGGTAACATATTTCTTCTAAAACTTTGTATTAATAAATTTGAAATAACAGACAAGTTACATCTTCTGAACAAATATCGAGTTAATTATGTCAGATATTTTTTATAATGAACAGAATGAAAAATAGTAACTCCAACCAATTAAAAAAGAATACTTACTATTTATTTTGATTTTTCACACCTCTTACTTTCAGTGAATACAATAGTAATAAAACATCGTCCCAGCACTATCAGCCTTCTTGTATATCAAAACATCAGCTACATGTTTCAGAATGAAAGAAAAGTATAACTATGTCCTTGAGATTTCAAAAAATTATGTTTAAACTCCAAACATTGTCAATAGAATTGATGTGTATTTTTTCTTACTGATTTTTTAAACAATCCTTTGAATCACCCTAGTTTCTGATCCAAAGACAGTGGGAGTTATCTTAGCTTAGGTCACAGTTTCTGACTAGAAAATATGGGGCACTTCGTAAAAAAAATTGGTTTTCCGCATTTTATATGTAACAGGTGTGGATAAGAGTTCACATCTAAACAAAACATTTCACCATTTTGTGTTTCTGTCTGTTCTCAGAAGGAGCTCTTCATTAAAGGCTGAAATGAAGGGCAAAGCTCTTACTTGAGTTCCATGCAGCCCAGAAAAACCCCTGGAAAAGAATGGCTAAAATAAAGCCACATCCACTGAGAACAGATTGAACAAAAAAGAGCTTTGAAGAAGCATTCTCTCGTTTGCCCCTGTTGCAGACTTGGTGCTTATTTTCACAATGTGAACAACAGTGATTTTATTGCAGCTCTGCATACTTCATTCATAGCTTTGCAGTGAAAGAAATAGTTCTCATCTTTTCACTTGTCTGACTCTCCATTAGAAATGCTCATTAGTGGAAACACCCAGCAGAGCAGAAATCTGTTTTTCCTTTACTTCATAGGTTTTACAACACCCTTCCATATAGTAAACATTAACTGACTTATCATGAGAAAAGCACTTTCCTGGAGTTAAAAGCAATTTAAGAGTTAAATATTACAGCTTTGTAAATTCTCATGCAACTACAAGGACCATGTAATATTTTTTAAACTGCAGCTACTATAATTTCAAAGAAAAAAAGTCTTCTCAACACTTTTAGAGCTTCAATGAGGGATAGGCTACATCAATTTGATTAGAGGAATATTGTCCCTCCCTTGAGATTGACTTCCTACACATCTCTTGCAAAATGATTCATAGGAGTCAGTCACTTGGAATTGCAAATGTGGTATGGGACTCCTTGTCAGCTGACAAATGGGTGCAGTCACATTTAAACAAAGAAAGAAAAGAAAGAAATCATAGCAGAGAAGAGATTAAACTCCACTCATTCTAACCATCACGACTCCTGTTCCCCACACTCATTCATTGTTGTGATTGCTCTAATTAAGGAGCTTCTCTGTCTTACTGGGTCTCTTAGTTCACACATGTGTTATCAAAAGTACATCTTCCCTACCCATGGTACCAGAAACAGGGACAGGAGCCAGTCTGGCTCACAAAATACACTACAGTAGCTTTTCTGCATTGCTTCTGCTTGAAATTTTGCTGTACAACATATTTAATCTGCTTGAGGAGCAAACTTGGAACAGCAATGTGGGAATGTCATTCACCTGTCATGTAAGCTGAATTTAATTATACAATAATTGCACATCCGATACACCGAGTGTGGAAGGAAGCAGCGTTTACTTGTACTTCCCATGACACAAACATGTATTATTCATTCACTTAGTTACTATACTAAGCTTCTGTTGCAGGCATTACCATTTTGCTTTAAGGTGCAATGAGTAATTTATTAAGAAGCGATGCAGATGTTTATGAAAATGCTAAACTCGAGTCTGAAATGAATCATCGCAGGGAGCACATGAGACTGACAGACTAATTCATGGCCAGAAAAAATAGTTGTTGAGGGTGGGCAGGACTGCTCTAAGGAAATTTTTGCAATTTTTTCACAACTCCAAGTAGAGATGTTTATGAAGTATCTTTCTTAAAAAACAAACAAATGAACAAAAATTCTCCTGAAATTTTGAAGAAAGAAATGGGTCAAGGTTTCACAGTACATAGGACTCCCCCAGAGCTGGATCTTCTCCTTAAGTCACTGAATAGTCTGTTGTGCAACAAGGAGTTCATGGAAATCACACCAGAGGTGACAACTAACAGAAACAGGGAGGAACAATATGCAGTTGAAAAGCAAAGATACACACACAGCTTCTTGGAAAATTCAAAGGATTTGAAATTTTGTTTTACATTTGTACCATAAGAATCCACAGATAGTTCATTATACACATCTCTATCTCAAAAATTAGGATTACATTATTCGGTTGCCTCAGATTAATCTAGTCCATCCTGAAACAATCACTGCAGAACAGGAAAGAAATGTCTAAGATAGACATATTAGTGAAAATCAGCATCCTGAATAGTATTAAAAACCTCCCCCAACAGCTGTTAATATACTTACTTTCAGCTTACAAGATTTTATTCTGCCTGATTAACTGAAACAGAAATGAGCAGCTGCACTCTAAGAGACATGAAATATTCTGTTTTCTAAATTAGTGACAGTAGGTCCCGCGTAAAAACATAAAATTCTTTTTTAAAAGATCCCACAGCCCTAAGTGCCATAGGATGAAGGTCTAGCCAATGTGGGAAAAAACTGCTCTTTACAGAAAACTGTGCAGGGACTAAAAAGAGAAAATAAAAGCTTTTTCTCTACATTTTTCTTCAAGAAAACTACCTAGTGATATAAGAAAAAGGAGCCCTGCCTGTTGGCTGCCTCCCATACTCTAAATTTTACCTGTATTGGTACTGTCAAAAGGCTTCTTTTACTCCAACTTAAGAGAAGTTTCCAGTCAAACTGTAATAATCATATCAGACTGAAGTAATCAAAAAAAGAAATCACAGACTCAGCATACAGGAAATGAATAGGAAAAGTTCCTTAATTCTTCCAGAAAGTACTTTCCTTTTAAACTGAAGTGGACACTTGAGAAACTTTATCAGTTTGCGTGACAGAGCAAAACACCTGAGCAAACTGGACATTGCTATACAATTTAAACACTAAATATTGCAAGCAATTAAATGCTCCTCCACAGCTTTCTCACATTTTTTTTTCAGACACATATATAGCAATACACTTAAACATTATAGAGAACTGATTTTTCTATTTACAAGAGAACATGAGTAAATATAAATTGTGTCCAACTTCAAATGGCTGAGCAGGTTATTCACACAGCCAGCTTTATTCAGTTAAGGAACCAGACTGAAATACAGCCTTGTCTGCCATGTAGTCAGTGACAGCAAAATGACACTTGAGTGGATTGACTCATCCTCTGGAAACTCCACTGACTCATAACTCCATAGGTCACTAACTCAAGCACCCACTTTTATTCAAGTGCACTAAAAGGGTAAGGTTCTTTTCCATGATACACATCAAAGAACACTTGGATTTTGTGTCATTTTCTACCCTAAAATCTGAAGGATTTTACACAGAAAATTTTGCCAAACTCCTAATTAGTTTTCAGGAAGAGTCACCCAAAAATTTGCATTCAGTAAAATATAAATAGCAATATCTCTTTTATTTAGATATGGCTTGATTAGCCAGTACTGTTCACTAAGAATGTCTGATTATATTACAGATGGTTAGATTTTGGAAATTTACAGGACTAGTCTTGAGCTAGAAGCAATGTATTGGAATTCTTCAGAATTCACATGGTATTTCTAAGGCCATGATAATTATTTTCAGGGTATATGAGGTGAATATTTTATAAGTTGCCTTATTTGGATCACTGAGTTTTATTTTAATGTCTAAAGGAAATAACTCATTCAGTGCAATAATAAGAATTTATTACAGCTTTGTAGTACCAAACTAAGCAGAGCAAGCAATTGATTGTGGGTTTTGTGTGCTTTTGTTCTTCTTTTTTTCTTTTTTTTTTTTCCCTAATAGGATAGTATATACATAAGGGTTTTCAGTGCTCTGCATCAACTAATGAGTGAAGCATCAATTCAAGCATACAGAACAGCTTATTGCATTCAACAGCAGCTCACTCAGAGGCATCAATTTTAGAATTTTTTCTATTCTGAAGGAGTAAAACCAATATCCTGGTATATATGACTAGATACATGTATAACCAAACACAATTGAGAGTGAGTAGCAGAATGCTGGGCCAGAGAAACATCTTTAGATTTTTCAAAAGTAATGAGGAATATTTAATAACCACTTCTACAGGAGCTAAAAATTAAGAAAATGCAATGCCAGTTTAGCATCTTATTAATAATTCATCATAATGTGCATATCTCAGGGCCCAGTCAGTTTGCATCAGCAATGGTGTAGGACAGAGCACAGGCATTCACTTACCACGTTTCTTTAAAGCTGCAGGAATTCTGGAAATGCAAATGTGATCATGTTTTCTTACAGCTGTTAAATTGTCACAGCTGATGTATTCTTTAATGATATGAATGCAGTGAACTACAGCTACTGGCACTCCCTAGTGCTCACTGGTTTCTTGGCATTCAAGGGCAGACTTGAAAGCATCAGAGAAGGTGTGAGCTGGGAATAGTGCTATATTCGGAACGTTGCCCTCTCTTGCAGTTTTATCACATATTTTTTAATAATTTTTATGTTTCCAGCAGTGCCAATGCCTGTAGCATCATACAGGTATGCAATCATGTAACTTACTTCAGTTTTGGAGTTTTCATTAAGAAAAAAATGGGCCGTTTGTAACCTTAGATCAGCAGCACTAGTAATAGAAAAGAGCTAATGAGAGAAATTAGGAAAGTATTAAAAATTATAGTTGCATTTGGCCTGTCTATCAGTTTCCTAAGAGTTTTAGAGGTGTGCTAACCCATGTATTATTAATTTTGGTAAACAGCACAAAAAATTCCTACCATAGACAAGAAACTCCCTCTACACAGGTTACTACTCTGACTCTACCCAAAGGGACTGTAGCTGTGAATATTCTGCATCAAGAGATAGGTTTTTACATCACCACTTTTAAACTGGGTCTTGGAAAGGTGAAGTAGCAATGGTTTAGCCATGTGAATCAGAACTTTTCCAAACATGCTTAAGATTTGATATCATTAGTGCATATCTGGCAAAACTCAGCTTTAGTGGCATGGAAGTACTGAAAAAAACAAACATTTCTCTCACAAGATTGTGAAATATATTGAACATCTTCCCAAGCCACTAATTTCACCTGTTTACAGAATTATGTCAGGAATGTGTGGCTGGATGAGTTGAAAAGAGTCTTTTGTCTCAAACCTCCACCTTCAGCTAAAGGCACTGTGACCTTGATGCTCCTTACTCAGTTAGCAACCCTGCCGCACAGAGATGTCTTCTCACTACTGATTCTTCACATCTGAAAGGCCACATAAAACACACAATCTCTCCACAAACGGCTTGCTTTCTCTTGTGGTGTTTCAAGCATGCCTTTGTTTCTTTAGTTGACTCTATTTTATCATCACTGCAGCAAAAATCCCACAGGAGGCCATAGCAGTAGGCTGATTTGGCGTGGAGAGTGATCAGTCATCCACGGCTGCAAGGAACAGTGAATTCCAATTTCATTTCAAAATCTAATGAAGTTGGCCTCTCAAATCCGCTTGATGTATCTAGTAATATTAGGCTTAGATTGAAATATAAGATTTCTTCCTCAAGACCTGTCATGATCATTCGACTCAGGGTTGTTTAGAATAGAGAAAAGGAGGGGAAAAGGGAACATGGTAACACTTTCAATGACACAGAAATCTACTGGAATGAAGAAAGAAATAATCTTAGTTTTTCTGTCCACAGCAGACAGGGACAAGGAATGACTGTTGATTAGATGAAAGACATAAGATACAGGATACAGAAAACAGGACACAGGAAGGGGTTTTTGATTAAAAAATAAATCAGCCCTCAATGACAGAGATAATGAACTACTATCAGAGACTGCCTGTGGAAGTCCCTGGTCACTGTCTTTGGCAGTTTCTAAGGAAAGTATAGCCATTAATATCATAAGAATGGAAAATCTATCACAGATGATATAGGAGAAATATTATCATACTGGACTAGGTGACCCCACGAAGTTCCTTGTATTCCTATGCCCCAGTCTGGCCATTAGTACTCATATAGTACATACTATACCATCAATTTAGTCATGTATTTCTCACAAAAATAATTATGGAAAGACACATCAATAAACAACTATAGCTTTGAAGGAAATAAAAAAGATTGGCTTATACTGATATTTGAAAGAAAAACTCTATTAAGTGTAATCCTCTCCCAAAAAGTATTGGAGCATTTGGGGTGATTTATTATTAAAGCCAGCTCTGGGGATTGAATGGCTGTGGTAGGAGCACGTGTTTATTTTCCTTTGCAGGATGCATTATTTATTTCCATTAAGTTTACTTTCCTTTCGGAGGGCTAAGCACTTCTGCTTTCTGAGATGTATTGTCTTGTTACTACTGGGACATCTTACCCACTGACTTCATTGACTATTTTATCAAGCATCAGACAGAGTCATTGTATAGTCTGCAATCAGTCCTGTAGCCAAGGATCCCAGGACTTTTGTCAAGCCCCAGTGTCATTACAGCTGCTAAAATAGTGCTTCAGCTTGCACAGCATAGAAGGAAGGTAGAATAAGAGTGAGTATTATTCACCAAGCTTTGCTGATGTCTTGTTCCATTTTCTCTTTTGACTATCCCTTGGCTTTTTTCTGATATCTGAAGAGAGGAAGGAGATGATACAGTGCTACTCTGACAGCCTGTGCCAGCTGGAAACATAAGCATGTTCTCTGGAGGTCATTTCCACCCCTTACTGTAGGCATAACTACAGCTGGATGTTCCAGGTGATTTGAAAATAATTATTTTAATGAAATGAGTACTGCTGATGCCTTTGCTTGCTGTTCACATTTGATGGGTTGAGAAAGTATTGCATCATTTAGCAAATACAGCAACTAAAGTGAAAACCAGCTGGTTATGATAAGGAAACAAACCAACACAAAGAGCAATAATAATTTAGCTTGTGATTGGAAAAAGAAATAAGTACTTGGATATAATGATTGTGAATAAGCCTGTCATTTGAAGTGGCATATTCAATTGTCTGCTAAAGCTAATTACTGGCAGGTTTCAGCACATGCCTTTCCCACTTTTATGGCCATATGGCAGCCTTACATGCACTCTGAGCACCTATGAGAGGTCTAATTCAAATTTCCTCAAGCACTTATATAAGGTTTTCTATATCCAGAAATCTGCAAGATTCTTGGCTGGATATAAGACTGTCTTTCCACCACCATCATAGAGGGAGAACTGGGAGCCAAGCAGAAGCTCTCTCTGAGCAGGTCACAGTCAGACCTTGCCCTGACAGAAGGTGCAGGTGCAGAGGGGCTCCTTTCCCCAGCTCTGCTGCTGTGTGCCAGGCTCCAGCAACTGCTTCATAGCAGATATTTCTCCTTACCAGGAGTCTGAGTTTGGATTCTGAACACTATTCCTGAGTCCATCTAGTGGATAACATAAGATAGCAAATTTCTACACACACATAATACGTGCACATATATGGAGCTCTAAAATATTTTTCCTCTATAATAATCATAACAATTTTAAACAATATTAAAAATATGACATTTTGGCATAGATTTGAATAATTTCCTACAAATGAAAACCTAGCAAAAATAGTGAATCTTGCTGAACATTGAAGTTTCCTGCAAAACTCTCCCACCATTCTGGTTTGTGAACTACAACAGTTTTGCTGCTAATACAATATGAAGGCCATCAAACTTCACCAGTCAGCTGCCAGTTCAGAAAAAGGGGGGACACAGTATCAGTTTGATGCAAACATCTTTAAACTCTAAAAAAAAAAATTAAATCCAAAAAAAAAACAAGCAAAAATTCAAAGCCAGGTCACTATTACTTTACATTTGCAGAAAAGTTCCTTTTGCCTTTGGGTAGTAAAATTCTACTGTGAACAACCATTAATTTTTCTGTGAATACATTTTTATTTTCTTTACTTTCTTTTCAGGCTATTCTTTTCCATTGCTTTTCTTGTCCCATGAGTTCTTATTACTGGAAGCTAAAGCCTAGTTATAGTGGCTGAAATACAAATATTAGTCATTCACAGTTTAGGAAAGTTGGTTAAAAGATCCACCAGGTGAAAAAGGCACTTTACATCCCTTGTATACTTTGTTAATCTTTAGCTGTGGGAGTTCTCCACAGAGGTGAGTATAGTGTGCTTTGGAGTTTTGGAAAGAAATTACCTTACTATTTTTCTTCTGGAAAAAACTGAAGAGGAATGAATCTGCTCCTTTTCCACTTGGGTTCCAGCCCTGGTTCTGAACTGCAAACATTTCCCACAGCACCACCTGCAGGACTACCTAGCTGGAGGTTAGAATTTTAATGTCAGGAGAATGATTAAACATCAAATGTCCTGTGCTGCTGAAGTATGGCAGTAATGCTATCTCTGCAGATAGACTAACAGTCAAACTTAATTCATGTAGCAATTAATTTATCAGTTTGTGTCCAGATATACAGACACTTTAAATACCATATGATGGAAATAAGACTGATTGCTCTTACAGATGTTTGGCTAGAGGTAAGTTTGGGTAAAACTGAAAGCCCTTTGAATGTATCTTCAGACACTGGGATTTTTTTTAAGAAAAAAATTAACTTGCGCTTTAGTCTTGCCTCTATTAAAAATAAACCAAAACCAAACAAAACTATGAGTACAAATGCATTGGTATTTCTTGAATTGCAAGGGAGGAGAGGCATCAGATGATTCCAGAAGGGAGAACACAAGCTATTCCCTATGTTAAAAGCCATTTTCCATGGGGCTCCCACCTGGCTTCCAGCAGCTCCTAGAGAAGTACATCCTACCAGACACCTTCTTCTTTATTTGACATCATCATTAGTACTTACTGCTGGTGGCAGCTACTTTAAAATACATTCTCCAGCTAAAAGATACTCTTAACTTTGTAGCTGCATATCAGCAAGAGCAGATTACACTCACAGGTCCCACATTACTGTAAAAATTACTTTTCCACTTCTGCTTTCTCATGCTTACCATTCTCACTTTAGTACTGAGTTCAATTCATTTCAAATCCTACTAAAATTGCTTCACTTTCAGAAACTAAATTAAACTATTACCCAAAGTAGTTCATTGACTCATTTAATTGTACTTAATATCACACTTACCATTCCTTCTCAGTGGTCTTAAACATAAGCCAGTTGCTAATTTGTTTACATACAATATTGTAAATTAGTGTTGATGACAGCTACATGACAATTTCAGTAGCTGGTGAAAGAATCTTGTCCTTAATGCTATATATTTTCAAGAGTTCTTTTTGTATTGTAGGAAAGAAAGCAAAATTATATGGTCTTCTGAGACTAATCAGACTAAACCACTGTTTACTATTCCTTACCTTGAATTAAAACCTTGAATTATTTAAACTGTGATGAATTATTGGTGAAATTGTTATCCCATGTCACCTTTTGGTGTATGATTTCTTCTGCTGTTTCTAATTAGAAATGTCTCACACAGTTTTCAGTGACGTTTGAAAACATTGTTTGAAGAATTATTTTCAGGTTTCTTTTAGTTACTTCCTCAGTGCTATGACTGCGATTTCTGGAGCAAAGTCAGAAATGATGAATGGAAAGGGGAATGGAGAGAGATGAGGAAAAGTGGCTGTATTTCTGATCCCTGAAGTGGTTCCACCGTGCCTTGGTCCCTCCCATCTGTGGAGCACCTCCTAAGCAAAGCTTGCTGAGAGCCCTTGTCAAGTGGCTGACTTCAGGTCTTCTGCTGTCTGTGCTTCTCTTGGCTATGAGGTCTAGGAGGTAGAAATCAGAAAATAACCTCTGCACCATCAGCCTTGAGCCCTGCCTTGCCTATGGAAAAAGGTGTATTACCAATAGTACTCTGCTCTTGGGGGCCTGATCCTGCTGTAAAAAGAGTTTTGCAGGGTCACAGCTGCAAACTATACCCTTCTGTAGGAATAAAATGATGGGATCCTGTGGGAAAAGAATATGGACTAACAGGTAATGAAAAGGACTAAGAATAATGCAAGCTAAAAGGGGTTAGGAACATACTGTGAAACCATTGAACAGCCACCGCTTACGGAAACCTTCAATTATTTTCACATTCAAAATATCATCCACAGTGAGTGAATGATGAGAGAATTTAGGTAATCCAAGGGTCACATTGCAGTGTACAGATTTGTAAAATTTTATTCTTTATCAATCCATGGGAAAACTTAGCTTAAAGTCACTAAACCTAGAATATTTCACTATTGAAGTTTATGAAGGGTTTAAATTTTTTCCACACACATAAGAAAGCCATGAATATTTATTGTTTACTTGTGAATATAAATATTTTTTTTTTTGAGGATTATATTTACAAGAACAAGGAAAAGACAAAGAATAGCATGTGACAACTAGCTCTATCATCCCCACTTTACACAACAGTTTTCTTTTAACCATAAAGTGCTACGGAGGCTTAAGGACTAGAAATTATCTGCACAAAAGAACAGCAAAGCTAATGCACAGCCTCACCTAGCAAAATACTTGTATTGATTTCTAATAAATATGCTTGTCATCTAGGTGATTGATTTTTGGTAGACCTTTCATTGCAATTTTATTTTGGTCACGAATGCCTGGAGTTCACAACTGTTTTTATCATGTTCTGGAACAGAAAATACATACTAAGACACACAAAAAAAATGGAGGAGTCACCTTTCTTTGCACATTCTCTCTTCTAATGAATCCAGAATATGTTATACACATTCTTATTTCTATTTTGTGATTTAAATACAACAAAGCAATCAACATAGTGAATCTACATTTGACATAGATATTACATTTTTCAAAGCAATTAATATTCCTCAGAAAAAAAAGGAGAATTTTTATATATATATATAACAGACAATGGGATTCATACATATTTTACACAGAACAATTCAAACAGGTCAGAATTTTCTTTCATATTCAACAAAATTTACTCCAAGTGGACTATAAGATATTTTAAACTAAACTCTCTATGAGTATGGGGCTGTGTAAAAGAATAGTTAGAACCAGGCATTCATGTGGCTGGGTGGGTGATTTATCAGGCAACCAGTAGAGTTCTTCTGAATGTCTGCCACAGACAATTTAGCTGCAAAATGACTATTTCATTTTCTTGAGTGTGTGTGCATTCCTCTGGAAAAGGAGCAGGGCATTGATTGGGGGCCTCTGTATGGGTATAGGCATTGGAGCAGAGGGAACCCCACTAGTTTTGCTAAAGTAAATGCTAAAATTCTAAAATAAACTGGGGGGAGAAGGGAAGTGTCACTTCACACAATATAAGGAGTCATGTTACTGACATCCATAAATGTAGAAAAGTGTCTGAAGTCTCCCTTAAACTATTCTTTGGAGTACAGGATGGCTTAAACCGCTGCTCTCTGAAATTTTGTTCTCACTTGTTTACATGGTTTTGCATGCAGAGAAAAAACCTTTTTGTAGAAGTGCCACGTCTCAAAATATTTTCAATATGAGGTCCAACAGCTACTTGTGACAAGTTTTAATCTAGTTAGTTCATAGGAAATTGCATTAGAAAGGGGTGAGGCAGGGGAAAAAGGGCCTTCTATCTTGGGCCAACAGCACTCTTTTAATTACCTATCCTTTTAACACTTTATTAAGTAACCTCTCACCTGTGCCAAGCTCAGCACTGCTTATTTCCAATAAAAGGAAAAAACTGTCAAGTACTCTGGTACTTGGAGTAAAAGAATAAGGAAAATGGAAGTAAAGATTAGACCTATAAATCCAATAAAGTGTTTCTACTTCTTTTAAAATTTTAAGAAAAATGACAAAGCATTGGAGGAAAAATGAATGACCTGACACATTCACATGTACAGACACCCTCCCCATTCCTTTATCTTTATAAATGACACTCCATTAGAGATATGCTTTGCTCATGCCAACAGATCTTGATTTGATAGGGAAAGCAAGTGGCACAAACAGATACATGTGGATGAGACCACCACAGCCAGCTCATGCTGGGCACTGAAAGCCTTTTAAGGTCCTTTAAAAATCAATACACAGCTCACTGTGTAATCAACCACTAGCACACTGAGATCATTATTATCCCTACTTTACTCTCACCTAGACTCATTGTACTTCAGATCCTTGATCCCAAATATGAAACTTTCCTGCTCTCTCCACTCTACCTCCATCAAGCCAGAAGATTTGTGACTCATGGGATTTCCAGTTTTTCACAATCAGCAAAGCATATACATGTGAGTAGGAAACCAGGGGGAAAGGGGGAATGAATTAAATCACATGTATGCATTCATACACATACTATAACTTCAGCCCACATATCTCAGTTTTACTTACAAATAATTGCCACAACTCCCAACACTACTACAGCTTTATCAGTGCTGGCAGCCCTAGTGTAGATGGCACCCCAGCAGCTGTCAGCAGCATCATGTCTATGAAACCAGCTCAGTGCCAATCTAATTAGCACAATGCTGAAACAGCTGCTGGTGCTGGAGAGCTGTGAAAGTTGCAGCTCATCCTACCACTAATGTCAGTGGAGCTGCAATAGTAGGAATGTTCTGTAAATGTTCCCCAGTGCAGAACAAGCCTATGTTGGCAGTGACCTGGATTTATCTCCTTGTTGGACATAATACTTAAAGTAAGGCGTCAAACTCAACCCTGTACTTGAAATCTAATTAAGGACTCCCCATCCTACATGTTTCCTTAAAATTTTTGATGTCCTGTGTTTCTGATGACAGTCTCCTTCCTGTATCTGACTTTAGCACTGCCTATGGTCCCCCTGGTTTAAAGAGAGCTGTACCTACAGTGCAACCCATGCAATTCCTGCTCAGCACTGAAGGGAAACTTGTGAAAAGGCCAAAACTATTCTGGTAACAGGTCCCAGAAGGGCACTACCTTGTTTTATCATTTCTTAATGAGACAAGAAGAAGAACTCACTATTTTTAAACTACTACAATGAAGTAAGTTGTATATACCTCAAACAAGGACACAGATAAGCTTCAATATCTGATGCCTCCCCTCTGTCATTCAGATTAATAAATATCTGTGTATATTCAGAGAGACTTTCAGGACTTGTCTGAGGAAATTACTGAAATCACTTCTGTCTTTCAAAAATGGCAATTATGTAACAAAGACTCAGGATGATAAAAACAGATGAAATGTCAAGTAAATATAATCAATCAGACAGGAGTCTGTCAAAACAAAAATAATATTTAAACATGCTTTCTTCCTGGGGGGACAGCCTCCACCAATCTGCAGCTCACCTGTTACACAGAGGGTAGGAGGAAAAGACAGGTCAATGGTCTCACTGGAAGAGGCAGAATGTTTAACTGATGTAATTTTCTCCTTGAACAGAAGGGATACAAGAAGATGATCTCCTTTCTGTTTCAGGGGGAATAGCCCAACAGTCTTTCCAAAAACAGAGCTTGCAGTAACGACACAAGAGAAATTTCAGGAGTGGAACAGGAAGATATGTGTCCAGAAAACACTTAGGAGAGTTAATATTGTGGAGGAGTGAATTAAACAGAAGAAAACTCTGCCTGGCCTCTAAATTAATCAAAACAATCTTTTCTCTTGGCATACAGCAGAGATATAACTCAGGATGGAGTATGATTTATTGCTGTGGAAACACATTCCAGACAAGAATTGTCTCTTTTCCATCCTTGCATAGCTTAACAGGATCCTCTTGAGTACTGCCACTATCTAAACAACTGGTGACCCTTTGCTGCAGCTGAAAGCTTCACGTTGTCTGCAGTGAACTGCAGAACATCAGTGAGCCACTTAAAACACTACTGTGAAAATTTTCCTCAAAATCTCCCATTTACTTGTCAGTACTTACATGAAACAGCAATAGACCTTGCATTTACTCTTGAAGGGCGAAGCTGGGTGTGTGCTGTACCCAGATCTGCAGCTCTGGAGTAAATGGCCATTTCTCACCCTGGAGCGCTACCAGGGTCTGTGAGATTTTTGCCACTGTCCCGTCCCCAAAACATGATGGTCAAAAATGCCACTCTGGATACAGAGCCATTCCAGTACATCAGGAATTAAGAGAAGCTATCCCCTAACATAGCAGGTAGTGCAGATGGCCTTCTTCTAAAGCTCCTGCTGGCACAGAGTAGTGGCAGATTGTTGAAAGAGGGATAGATTTGGGGAGCAACAAAGAAGCCAAAGATAAAAGTACCATCCAGCTTTGTTCCATGTGTAAAAGGAAGTCTGTTATGTGTCCCTTTTGTTTCCTCTGTTGTAGGAAGCAAGGGATTTTAAAGGAGTGAAGTTTAAAGACAGGTGATACAAAAAAGTAAATATTTTGCTTATCTTGGCTCCACAGAAATTAGGAGCTGTCATTCCACTGAGATTTCTTGGAGAGAATTTTTAATGTAAGGCTGTGATGGTTATGCTGCTTCACAAATACGAATACCTGTAAGGTTCGAACTCTCATTTCACTTTTAATCACTTAGCAGATCCATTGTTCCTGAGAAAACCAAAAATTCTTTAAGCCCTCCTCTGTAGAAATATTTGAGCTCTTGCCTTGATATACCTAGAAATGATATGCTCTGTTCTGCTAGCTGAAAAGAGGAACTCGACTTTAATCCCAGTTATGTCTGTGTAGGAATGTACGGATCTACGCACAAAAATATATTTTGGCTATTTATGTCCACACTCACTGAACCTCCTGTTCATATACTCATGGGAAAAACAGGGGAAATTATACTTTTAAAGTATATCCACATGGTTACCTTGACCAAAGAAAACTGCTCTTTATTAAACAAAGAGCATAAAGTTAATTCAGCATTAAATGGTTGATAAAAATGACGTAGCCAATTAAAAATTTAAGTAGGCTTTATTAACAAAAAGCCTCTAAACTCACAAGTCAGGACCCAAGGAATGGCGATCTGCCGAGCTGTGAGGCAAAAGGGAACGGTGCCAGGTGCGTGTCCACCAAAGATCGGGGCCAGAGGCACACACCGGGTGCGTGGCTACCAAAGATCGGGGCCAGAGGCACACACTGGGTGCGTGGCTACCAAAGATCGGGGATAGAGGCACACACCGGGTGTGTGGCTACCAAAGATCGGGGCCAGAGGCACACACCGGGTG
>VZRX01013348.1:104550-153602 GCA_013398075.1 Notiomystis cincta | reverse complement strand
TAACTGAGTAATAATTTGTTCCAGCAGAACCTCACAACATCCCTCAACTCCCAAACCCTTGATGTCTCTGTAAACATGCCACTATATTAACTAATTAACTGTTTTCCTCAACTTTCATAACTAATTAAAGTCCACAGCAATTTAACCAAGATTAACAGTCCCTCCCCTGATTGGGATAGGAAAGCCAATATAATTCTGTTTATAACAATGGTGAAATATTATAGATTGGAAAAACAGCCATTAAAATTCCTTATTTCAATAGCAGTATCACGATTCGTCCAACTCTTTCAGTTTCACATTGATGTCACTTTACCAGTTAATAATTTTTCACTGTTACTTGCAACTTAGCCCAGCTTCATTTTTAAATACTCTTTAATGCATGTTGTATAACTTTCATTATTAAATTGATGTGTTAGGAAGTGTAACTGCATTTGGTGCTTATGTGATATTAAATTAATTAAATGTCAAATAAATATACCCATGACATGATTAATAAAACTTAATGAGGATTTTTTGATATTTGCATTACATCTAGCTGCTTGTTAGCACTGAAATGTCAAGGCAATGGAGGGCCTAAAACTAAGTTTTGGGTTTTTTATTGACAGTCCTAAATAGAAATACCCTTCAGTCATGCCAAGAGTTAATACACAATCTGCCAGCTAATCTTTTATGGTAAGTCAAAATGTGGGAAAAGAAACCTATCTTCAACATTTTTCCTTGCCACCAGCTTATATTTTGAATTAATATGCTGATCATAAATGCCATGATTCAACAATAAAGTGCAAATGGAGGAAGACATAATGGAAGTCTTTTACTCCTTTTGGCGGAGGAAGACAACAACATTTCAGCAATTTCATCATCTGTGCTGTCACCATGAATGAAGACAACACAGTTTTTTTATTAATTTCACCTTATGAATATAAGAGAACCTGTTCTACATTCCTTGGGAAAAAAAAAAAGAAAAAAAAAAGAAACAAGCTAAAAGTGCATTCACCACAACAAATAGAGGATCTTGCAAACTTTTTCTTTAACCAGACTACCCAGAATATTCCCTGATTGTGATAGGGGGTTTATTTGTTTATTTACTTGCCATCTCTCTCCTGGTGATCTCCATTTACCTGGATTGAATGATTCCAACACAATTAAGTGAGAGGGAAGATATAAATGAACATGAAGCAACAAAAAGAAAATCAAGTACCGCTTGCTACAGGCATTGAATCCAGCATCCAGAGCCTCTCCAGAGAACACAACCAGCAGTGGGAGCAAGGGGCAGAGATGCAGGTGGTGGGAACTACTGGTGCTCTGACTCACACTGAACACAATCTACAGAGCCCATGCAAGAGATTATACACCTGTCCTACCATACTTCACTTTCTATTTTTTCACACACTCTGGGCCATAACTCAAACTCATAGTAAACAGTGGGATTTATGTTTATGTCTATGCATTTTCTACTCACTCTGCAGGTTCTTGCTCACAAAAGATCATCCCTGTACTTCACACTCATTACATGCAAATTGCATCACTTTTCCTTAGTATAACTTTTTTTTTTTTTTCCCGAACCGCATTATGGAAGTTATTCTATAAATAAGAATAATATTTCCACTGGAATAATAATTAATAAAAGGATATTTTTTGTTCCCACTCAGAGAAGGATGATAGAGGTTCTCTTTAAGATACTTCTACAGAATAAAATTATCTTGCTATAAATTACCTAGTATCTTTAGAAGTTCCCATTTAAAAAGACAGAGAACATCTTGTTTAAATCCTTCCCTCATGCTTGAAAAAATGTTACAGAATGGAAAGAATACTTTTTGTCTAAATTATCTGAATGTTGATCAAGAGAATTGATCTAATTTTGAAACATTATTATATATCTGGCACTAATAAAACACATACAACGGAATTTTTTACCCATTAAGCCATATTTTATGGTATAGAAATGCACTGTTCTGACAAAATAGTAAAAGGCCACTCCAAAAAAGGCTTTTAGATCTGAAGTGGTCTTATGCAGGCTCACCCAAACTACCTCTGCCTTTGCCAATCCAAGAAAAACACAGGAACTTGGTGAGGTGCCTGGGGATGAAGGTGCCTGGACATGAGTTGTGTGAGATTTGGTGTCTGAGGCATCCTAAGCCCTCATCTCAGCCCAAGGCAGCCAAATTGGCATGGGCCAGACTAGTCCTCTCTTAAACAGTGTTGTGATCAAAATTAAATGGCTGCAACAGTGCATTCAAGGATTTTAGGGGAAAATTATTTAATGAAGTATAGACAAAGGACTGAGATTTGAAAGTGCTGGATTTGAACCTGTAAACTTTTTCATTCCATGCTCTGTTTATAAATAATTCTTCAGTATGTGCATGTAAATTTGAGACTTGTGCCATAAAAATAACTGGCACATCTTAGTCAAGAAGATTGTGCAGGTACAAAGAGAAATCACATTAAACCTCTTTGCACATACTTTCTTTAAAGGCTAAACTTTAGCCTGTTCTCCTGACCTACAAACTGTCTCTACTCCTCCCTGTCATCTCATTAGTGGATCCATGTGTTTATTAAATGAGTCACCCCTTTATGAAATTAACTACTTATATGCCAAAGTCCAGTTTCAGGCTAGTTCTAAATTTTAAACCAAAACTAATTAAATATTATTACTGCAACATTCCCAAAGAGACAATGATGGGATGTGTAATGAGATGCTATGGTTTGTTTGGCTGTACACATACACATGCACACACATTTCTCTGAACAGGAGGAAGGGAAGGGGTGGAAAAGACTTGCTAATCCCAACAGAGGAGAAGGTATGCCACTTTTGGTTAAAAAAAAAAAGTTAAGCAAATTAATTCTCCTTGGGAAAAAATGGTGTGAGGGGCATTGAGTCACAACTGCTATGGCACAGCTGCACATTGCTCGTTCCTCAGGGATGAGCAGACAGGTACGGTCTTGCACTCACTTGGCAAACTGAAGAGGAAGACGAGACAAAGAACTCCAGTCTCTTTCAATATTAGCCTTCATCTTAAAAGTCTGTTATCTTGCAGCTCATTAGGTGGTATTATTTTGTCATAAAGTTCCTTAATGTCACAGAACATTGCTCCCAAAGGTGAAGAAGGTTTCGGTAACAAGCAGGGGTTTCTGTGCTTTGGCTGATGATTAAAATAACCTGCCAGCCCGTAAGAACAAGGCTCTGGTCATAAACTTCTTTCTCTTCTGTGATTTCACCTTTTCATTAGAAGAGACAGCTTTGTTCTAGGCCTGTGGCGGCGAGCTGGGAAAATAGGGCTTCAGCAAAATACTGAACATTCAAAAACACATAACAGAAATTGCAGTGAAATACTTCTCTGAAACACTTTGTAAAAGACTGGCTGTATGTTGTGTCCTCACATCCAGCATTATACTTACAGAAGCAGTAACAAAAATAAACTGTGTTTATAAACCATACACAATATAGATTGGGGGGAAAAAAACAGCAAATTGGCCTTTCATCTCTTTTACTGCTGACTTCTTTATAATTTTAACTTTCTTTACATAGAACTAGAATTCACAGGAGGTGGCTTCTTTTGCCTTAATTTGTTTCACACTGCTGATACATCCAGGCAGACTGATTTTTAAATGGAGGATGAGGGAGAAAAATTTGTGTCTAAAGACAGAAGTCATAATTTGAGTGATGTGGCATGGAAACCTCATAATGGCTGAGAGCACCAAGCTGTCACCTAATGTCAAACCTTCTGCACTGCTGACAATAACTGCGTCAATATAAAAATTTCACCACTATACCCACAACAAAACAAGCAAGGATAGATAATTCAAGCAAATCCCCATAACAACACATATCTGAAATACTGAATCAGTTACAGACAAGCAAAAGTTCCAAACAATTTTTCGACCTGGTGATTATTTATCAGGATGTAAGTCAACCTTGCAAAGCTATCCGTTGGAAAAGATACAAAGGCTTCCAGTTCAGCTAAAATGGGTCATTTTACTTATATCCACATTCTAAGATAAAAATTTTTTTGAAGCAAAAAGTTGTAAGATCACTGATTACTAGAAATGCATTTCCCCTGAATAATTTGGTAAAAAATTAGAACTGGAATAATTTAAAAGTGTAAAAACCACAAAGAAGCACTAATACAATTTTCATGATCCAAGCCTCAGGGGGAAAAAATAAAAAAAGCTGGTTTGATTTTGATTTTAAGGAGTTTTGCCTACTTTATGCTGCATTCCTTTGGTTGAGTATGTCTTCTTCCTAAATTAGTTGAGTATGTTTAAGTACAGTTGTTTTCTTCCTTTGGAAAAGGAATACTATGTATTCCCTCCATTTATTATTATAGTCAGATCTGCTGCATCATCAGTTTTTTTCTAAAGCTTTGCATGATATTGAGGTCATATTAACAGAGCTACAGCTGCCTGCAACCTCCATTCCCTCCACCCTTCCTTAAAAAATGTATTTGCTGCATTTGCCATTTTTTAGTCATATTGAAACTCTGGTACTAAAGAACTATTAAAATAAAACTTACTATTAAAAATGCATAGCTACTAATCTGGTTCTATTTAGCACAAAACTATTTCTTGTTCTTTGCCTCAACTCTAGATATGTGGCAATAAATCCACCTAGGCACTATTTCCACCATCTTCATCACCTGTATGTCATCATCTTTGGTAAATATTAAGACAAAATTAGACTTTAGTATGCTTAGTTCAATGCAGCAAATTTAGTGTGAAAGCCACTTTTTAAAAGCCTGGAGCTGCAATGTGCATTTTGCCACTAATAAGTAATAATAAATAAGAATGTACTTGGGTTAATTGTGTTGACAGTGAAAGAGCTGGTGATACAGATGCAGAAAAGGATTCTGTATAACTCATTCTCTTTGACTTATAAATAAATAATTATTCTCTTTTCATTTTTTTTCCTAAATGAACTGACCTAAGACCTTAGCTCTGTTTGTGAACCTTCATAATTCAAAGACAAAAAAAAACCATCGCACATTATCAAAAGCTTAACACAACATCACTTATATAACACAGATGTTAGGAAAAAGAGCAGAAGGAGAGCCTGCATAGATGCTTAAGATCAAGCCAAGACACCATTCAAATACACTGGTATTTATTCTATTTTCCTGGATGTATCATTCCCACATAGCCATAACTCCATAAAATAAATATTTCCACTGATTGTTCTATTGAAGTGTGATGCCTATCTTGATCAAAGCATTTGAGGTCAGTAATTGCAATGCTATTGAATAAAATCCTCTGTCTCACTTGCTTTACTACAAATATTTTGTGTATTGAGTTTAACTGTGTCCTCTAGTGATGCACAAACTCATCCAGCTGGTAAGCAGTAACATTTACTAGGTTGCAAGCTGAAACTATTTTGAAACACATAAAACAGATCTTCCTTTAATTTAATTGAAATATAGATATGCGGTGGTAATACATCTCTTTATAATGCCTTGAGTATCACTTTTATGCAGCATTTACTGTGTAAGAGACATTAAATCTTTGAAGAGCTCATGTATATGACCAGTGTGCTCTTCTGGCCTCCCTAAAATATTAAAACTCAGACTTGAGGAGTTGTTTGCTTTGTTTATCAATAACCCTTCCTTGGAAATAAACTGCTTGATCACTAGCTGTGATCTGCTCTGTGTTCCTTGATGGACCTAGTGCTCTCAAAATGAATATTGATTGTTTGGTTAGAGCACCAGCCTGGAACAGAAGGGTTGTCTCTCTGCACCAATGTCCTTGCTTTAATCACTTCATGAGTCTTATTGTGACACGGAGCTGAGATGAATTTCCCAAGGCAATTTTTATTTCCAGATGAAAAATAGCATATGAGAGCTTTACATTATTATTAATAGTACAAAAATGAACACACTGACAGAGAAACCATTATTTTCTAGATAGACAGTTACAAGTATTTCTCAGCTATTCTCAATTCCTAAAAGATACATGCACTGTGAAATTTTAAAAAAATTTATTCTCAAAAACATTTCATCAAGTTCAGGATCCTGTCTGCAAAGCTAACTTAAAGCCTTAATTTTGGCACTATAAAGAAAGAACAGAGGTTAGATTCTTTCATCATTAGCTCTGCTGAACAAAACTTTAGGTGGTTGTGTGTTTGTATAGTTACCCTCACTTTAGGTCAGTCTTCTTCCATTCATTGAGGAGCAGATGCTGAGCGAGCACCATATGATGTTCTGGAATAGGTAGATTGTGTTTTGGAGTGAACTCTAGTAGGGGAGCCTTTCCAACTGGCACAAGGGCTGAGCTCAGAGGCTTCATAAGTAAAATCAAAGCACAGAATCCCAAAGAATAGTTGAGGCTGGAAGTGGCCTTGGAGGCCTCCAGCTCCAAGCCCTCTGCTCAAGCAGGAGCCACCCAGAGTGTCTGGTCCAGGACCACATCCAGATGCTTTCTAAGGGGGACTATACAACCTCTCTGGACACTCTGTAAAAATGTGCTTTCTGATGGACAGAGGATCCTAATGGTTCAGAAACCTGTGTTTCAATTTGTGCTTCTTGTGCTGTCACTGGGTACCAATGGGAAAATCTTCTCTCAGCTGTCTTTACACCCTCCTGTCAGGCATTTACACACAATCAAAAGTTCCTCCTAGAGCCTTTTCCTCTCCAAGCTAAACAGTCCTAGCTCTCAGTCTTTCTTGATATTACAGATTCTCCAGTTTCTGCATAATCTTAGTGGGCCTTAGGAGAATCTTAATTTTAAACACCTTTTTTGGCCTCCTTTACCATCCAGCGCTTTGAACCTTTAAATCTTTAAATATTTACATATTCAAAAGAGGCCTTGAAATTGCCTGGAAATTATCTCTAACTAAAGGACAGTGTCAACAAAAAATCAAAAAGCCTGACTAGACAAGCAGATGAAAAATGGGTACTAAATGTTCTCCTGGGTCTATCTTCTTTCTCCCTGCATTAAGAACAAGCATGCAAATTTAAAACCCTCCTGGTTGAGGCAATACTCCTATTTCAGGTTTCTTAATTCAAAGTACTCACAAATTCATAAAGGATATTACATATAAGTCAAGAAAGGTAGGAACATTCTACTATTTCACAACTTGATGGTAATAAATACTAGACAAGAATGTAAGCTTGTTTTTATTAGCAAGAAAACTCAGAAATTCAGTATTTTTCTCTGTGCTATATCCACTAACATTCCTGCATCTTTTCAAACAACCATACCAGTAGGCTACACAGGAAATCACTGATGGAGACTTTGTCCTCTCAAAGTGCACCCTCAGGAGACAAAGGACTGGCTGATATAATCCTGAACCAAACATGGTACTGAAACATCTATTTTGTGACTCAAACAAGAGCACAGTGGCATATTTTGACTATTTTTAATTTACAAGAGGGTACAATTTCTTCACCCTCAAGACAGCAAAGAGAGAAAACAGAATGCACTAGTAGTATTGCAAAATCAGTTCCTTGTGCTGTTCCCACAGAGAGCTCTCAGAATGTTCAACCTGGGTTGAGTACAGTTTACAAAGATTAAGCATGGGAGATTTATTTCTAAACAGGAGTTTTCCAAAAGAGGAGAAGAACACAAAGCTGGAAGTCAGTCAGATCCTCTACACAAAACATGCATATCTGAGGTAATGAAAGAAAATCCTAAGAAAAAAACTATGTTTTATTCCTGCCACGAATGAGTTCAGGATTATAATGGGAAATCACTATTTCCTCCGACTCCTGCAGCATGCAACTTCTAATTTTTTTTCTCATTTGATATATACCTACTCTTTTTGAGTTAAGCTCAAAAAGCCAGCTGTATCACTGAGGAAGGAGAGTTTGTTCCTCTTCTACTTCTGCTGATTTCCCCAGATGGGGAAGAAGAAAGCTGGTCCTGCTGTTTCTTGCTTTTCGATATGCTTCACTCTGACCCTGAGTGAGGCTGATGCTCACAAAGTCTGTGTGTGCCTGTATTTCTTATCATTTCTGTTATGACTCAGCACTGCTCAGAGCCAAAAATAATCAGCTGCTGCACAGTATTAAACCACCCAAAACACCACGAGGTGCAGTACTGAGCATCAGAATATTGCTAAAACTGCAGTTGAGGAAAGGGCCTTAGGCAAGTCTGACTTGCAGAAGTTCTGTGTGTTTCAATTAGTGTGATGAAGTTTAGCACATAAGAATACTTTGTGGTTTGTTTGGGGGCTGGGTA
Source organism: Notiomystis cincta (assembly GCA_013398075.1). NCBI lineage: Eukaryota > Metazoa > Chordata > Aves > Passeriformes > Notiomystidae > Notiomystis > Notiomystis cincta. The sequence continues at coordinate 145,436 of VZRX01013348.1, read as the reverse complement.
GGGTTTTTTTAAGCAAAAACAACCAGCAGTATCATGCTGGCAAAAATAATTCCTCATGGATGGTTTGCTATTTATGTCACATGAGTCTGGATTTTATCCTTCTGTGTGTTCCTTCCCACAGTCCAAAATAGTGCAGATTTTTTCAATGAAACAATAGATTTCAGTTAGGAAAAAAAACCTCTAGAAACTTTGAGCTACTCTCCACACCTAAAAATGATGTTCTGACTGTTGGGCTAAAAAAGATCTGACTGTTGGACTAAAAAGATGATTATTAATACTCCTTTCAAAATAGACCTGTGTTGTCAAAGGAAGAAGGGCAAGTACAAATCATTGAAGATAAATGGTCAGTGGTCCTCAAAACAATCTACTCTGCACACTGCAGTTGAGCCATGACACTGATGATGCCTGAACCAAGAAAAATCTTGGATTTATTAAAATGATTCAGTGCAGAGATTGTGATGCCACTGTCTAAACCAGGAATGCCTCAAGTCTCAAACTACCACTTGAGCTGCCTTTGGTTTAACACATCTCCTCAACCTCCAAAACAAATCCCAGCTTTGGGCACAAGGCTGCATTAAGCCTGACAACCAGAATCCATTCTAAGTATTTCCTTTGCAGTTTGAAAAGCCATTCAGTCTTCCATTTAAAGTATATATAGATGCTTTCTTGATTATGGATTTAAGCACAAGCTGGAGCCTTTCTGCCTCCCCTTGGGTTTGAATACACAATTAAAACACGTGCTGAACTCCATTTTGAGCAATATTTCTGCTCTGACTCCAGGCTGTTAGTCAGTCCTGTGTCAGAGGGAGACATTACTGAAATATCTGAGGGAAATCTGAGTCAAAACTCTATGACTGTATGGGGTCTATTCTTATTGATAAAGAAATTATAAAGGTATTATTCATGCTTCTCTCCGTAAAAGCATAATCTTTTTTGACATACAAAATACTCTGCTTCTATCACACAGAGAACTCCAAAAGCGGCTTCTAGCTAAAAATCTCAGCTATTTGCAGACCAGCTTTATTTTTATCATATCCAAAAACTATACAGAACTGTGAGCAAGAGACATACGGTGTGTTCTATAAAGAGCAAGCAATTGCTTGCCAACAGAGTTGTTATGATTAATTGCCAGTTCAGGAGAAGGTAGGAAGTTCTGAAGCAAGGAAGAAGGAAAAAAGTGGTCTGGGAAAACTTAAGAGGGTCAAGCAATTTAACTGGCTTGAAACTGTTTGGAAACCAATTAATGCATAAAAGAGCATGATAAAGTTGGATTAATTCACAATGCTTGGTGGGTAATTACAAGTAAATTATGTGCATTTCAGACTAAGGAAGCTTTCTTAAATTTTTTCTTTATGTAAGTGTAGAGGTGAATAAGCAGACTAGGTAAGTGAAACTAATCTAAAAGTAACAAGAACTACTTATACTCACTTATAAAAGTAAATACAAGAGACTTAATATGAAGCTAAAAACAACTTTAAGAACTCAGCTGCTCTTCAGTTGCTTCAGGACACACACACATATACACACACACACACACTCATATTAAAAGCACATCTAGCCTACAAAGTCAAAATTACACCTTTAATACATCCCACCCTTATTCATATATGCTGTGATCTAGTTTGTCAAAGTATTTTACTTCAGTTCTTTGCTTTTATTCCCTTCACAAGATCTGTGAGACCTTTTGAATAAACACTTAGTTAAGACCTGCTCATTCTCCCCAAAGCAGCCATGAGGATTTCAAACTATGGAAAAATTTTGGCTGCAAGGGACCTCGAATAGTCATCTAGTCCAAACCCCTGCTCAAAGAAGGTCTAATTAGATTAGGTTATACAGGGTCATGCCCATAGCATGACCTTGAACATCTACAAGGTTGATGTTCATCATCAACATGATGGGGATTCCACAGCCTCCCAGGGTAACAGGATTTGTAGACAACTGGTGAGGTCTCACTGAAACATTTTCTTTTTAAGTTTGAACAAGTCCATCTCGCTCAGCTTTTCCTCATTCATTGTGTTTCAGGCTCCTGACTATCCTGCCGGCCTCCTAGACCGCCTTCAGTGTGTCAACAATATCCGTCTCATACAGAGAAAGCCAAAATCAGACACAGGATTCCACCTGAAGTCTCACAAATGCCAAATATAGATAGGGGGTCCTGGCTTTCCTGGACCTGGCTAATGACTGAGGTAGTTAGCTATCCTCAAAAGAACCTGCACTGGCAATCATATTTGCGATTTACTCAGGGGAAACAAAAAAAAAATCTACATTTCTTGCTACTACACTCGTGGACGCCTTTGCTGCAAGGCCATGCTGTTGACCCATGAGTTGCTGCCCACTAGGACCTCCAGATCTATTTCTGCAGAGGTGGATCCTTTCCTTAGCCAGATGAACCCCAGCCTGTACTGCTACTGAGGACTATTTCATCCCAGATTCAAGACTTCACGGTGACTTTTATTAAACTGCATAGGTTCCTGTGTGAAAAGGTTCTGGGAGACTGTGTCAAAGACCTTGCTTCTGCATGGAACAGCCACTGCTCTCCCCTTCCCAACAGCCTCAACCACTTCAGCACAGGAAGGAAAAGTTTGGTGAGGCATGACCAGTCTAATTTACCCTGATTCAACTAAACTCATGTTGGCTGCTCCTCACAACAATCCTGCCTTTCATGTGATTAAAACACTGCTCCAAACTTTCCAGGGACCAGCACTAGACACCATAAAAAACCTGATTATCCTATCATTTAACTGTGACCTCCACATAATTCAGACATTTCATTTAGGATTACCAAATTAGGAGTGTTGGATGAAACTCAACTTTCTCTTCAATTCACTGAAGGGCTTCTACCTTCTTCAAAAGTAGTATTAGTGATTCTAAAGAACTATAACAAGGCAAGGCAAACCAGCTGAGGTGGAGCATGAAATTACATTTCTCAAATATCATTAAGACTGGGTTAATTTTGTACCACTGGCCATTCTTGACTTTGGTCACAAGAGTGGATTCATTTGCTGATTTCTTGGTCAGTGGGTTAAATCTAGTCATGATGACTTTAATCATTACTTTCCTGTGAAAGGTTGTTATTAGTCAAAGGTGGCAGGAGCAGCAAGAATAAATAGCTTATTATTAATTTGTGTCAGTTATATACGAACTCAGAGCTTTCCTTCCTTCTCACCCATGTGAACTCCAATTGCTTTCAGCAAGCATGCCCAAATTTGCTATTTAACATGGCAATTAAGCTTTTGTCTGCCTTTCTCAAAACTGTGCCTTCTTTGCAGCTGGTTTTTTTTTCCTCCCCTCCTTCTCTGCCATGTGACACCAGAGATGTGTCTGTTTTACAGACAGGAAGGTAAGTCTTTGCCAGGAATTCATAATCCTCTTCTCCTGTCAGTACTTATCTTCCATTCCAAACTCCTCTAATAACCTTCTGGTTTTCTACATTTGCCTTGCTTATACATATATAGAGTAAAAAGAAAACCCAGCCCAACTTAGTCAACTATGTAAATTAGACATTTTGCAAACTGATTCTTTAGAGCTGAATAAAAATAATATTATTAGCTTGTCTAATATATATCATGGGAGACCACAGGAGCATTTCATGCCAAGTGCTGGTCCTGAACACCTTTCAGGGACATAACACTGATGGTAAAGGCAGCACTTCATTACAGGAAGGTTTTACCAGGTTAAGTGGAAGATTTTTCACCACTTAGGAAATGTAAATCAATGTGTGCTTTTGTTCAAACCCTAGACAGCTGAGATGAAGTAAGCAGTTTATATTATCAAGCCTGTAGTTTGCATAAGACCAGACATGCTACTACAGTCATCTTCCTGGGCTGAAGATGTCCACCTCTAAACAAATGAGAGGAATGCATTTAGGGTGTATAAAACAGAAAAAGAGCCATTCTCATCATGACTATATGTATGTTAGATTTATGAGTGATGAGAAGAGATGCTGTATTTTTTTTTTCTATTTTATTAGAAGGATAAGAAATAACAATTGAAAACCTTACCTAAGAGAATCAACATTCTAGAAGAAAAGTGANGAGAACTGTGGGGAAACCCATCGACCTCCACCTCTGGGAAGGGAGGGGGGAGCTCGTTTTGTTGAATAAACAGGGGTTTTTTCACTCTCGTTTGAGAAATTCTTTCTCCCGAACCCGTGAGGGTGGGTGCTGCCGGGACCTGCTTGCTCGGCTGGCAGGAGAGAGGAGAGAGACTCCCTTCCGGGTTGTTTCCTCCTCGAAAACCCTGCACAGTTTTGTTTTTTATTTTTTAATTTGTTTTTCTTCCCCTAGCTAAGGTAATTGTCAGCTAGTGCAGAACAATGGATATTATTTTCTTAGTAAATGTATAGCAGTGCAGTTTTTGAACTCCAGACCTCTTGTAACAGAGAGCTAAAACAGATCCTCACAGTGCTCTATTTTAATCTGTTCTAGATTAATAAAAGTGAACACTGAATATTTCAATCCATTTCATTTTATTTAGGAAGGAAAGAAGGACAGAAACACTGTGCTTGTAAGTCAGATAAGCCTAAATTCAAAACTATTTTCAGAACTAGCAAATTTTAGCAAATATTCTTTGTTTCTAATTCTGAATGGGTTTAGGTCCAGAAGTCCAAGTATGGGATGTGACAACCAACTTTCCTACTCAATTTATTAATCTGAAACTATGGAACACTGCAATTTTAATCAGAAGCCTAAGAACATATCATCAGACCATTTTTTTCCACTTCTGTTTAAAGAACACTTTGAAAAGCATAATTAACTTCTGTTTCATATGTTAATATGATATTAAATTACTTTATTGCTTTGTGATGTACAGAAACATTGATGCTGGCTTCTTTATTTTATTTCAAGAATTCTTTTTTCTTGTAAGCTTGAAAAAAGAATCTTCCACTTAAATAAGTGGATTGCAAGCAGTTTGAGTAATTGAATCCCTAGATATTTGTCTTTGTGCTGGGAGGTTTCGTTTAACTTTTAATGGATTTTTAATGCTGAAACAGTTTTATTCTAAACTGTTGTCATTAAAAAAAATTAGGATTTTCTATTTTTGCTGCAAGATTTTTCCAAAAAAACCCCTCTTTTTTAAAGGATTTAAGATGACATTATTACAAGAAATACTGTAAAATATTCTGAGAGATGAGACTGATTCCTACAAAACTGCTAAGGCTCTCATGCTGTCAACCCGTTGTAGAGCATTCACCAGAATAAAGGTTTTACATTTAAATAATATTACTAATAACTGGAATGCTTCCTTCTCTGCTGGGAACTGAAGTCAAATGGGCAAGCAGTCTGCAGAGGGGAGAGAAGGGTACCAGAGATGGCAACATCCTCCCACAAGTCTGACACACTGAGTCCAAGGACAGGTGGGTTCCCTAAAGCAGTATTTGGGAACCGAGAGATGCTGATGAGGGCTCCCTGCACAGGGCTGTGCTCCACTGTCTGTTGGGGGAAGAGGCGTGAAGACCTTGATGTTCATCAAGATGAACGCTTTATAAATTCATATTCCCAAGAACTATTCCCTGAGTGTATTTCCTGGGTGCAGAGAGCAGGAATGTGGTTGGTGGCCCCAAGCCATCAAGATGATGCAGTTTAACACCTGTCAGCTGAGCCATGGCAGGTTCTGATCAGCCAGATTTGCAAAGCAATTTGGAGAGGTGAGCTTATTCTACAATATTTTAAGGACAGAACAAGCCTTCCGTGACTATCTCTCCTATTAGGCATTCACATAGATTGTGGGTTTAACATACAGTGAAAAAATTTGGAAGTGCTCTCAAGATATAGGACAAGTGACTGGATCCTAACAGCACAGATAGTGCAGATCTGAGTAGGGAAATATCCAAACTATCTCAGCTACCACAAACATGAAATTTTGTTTGGCTGCTTAATTATATAATCTGGCCCTTAAAAATAGATCCTATTTTCATCATTGTTAAAGTGAAATTATTTGTTCTCTTTGTACATCTTTCAAACTCTCATGCATCAGTGAACAAAGGTCATAGTACAATAATCTTCAAGGAAGTGCTGGTAACTCACTCTTATGTAAAGTTGAAAAATCAAGACTTCCACACATATTGACATGGATTTTTTTTTCAGGGCTTTTTCTTTTTTCCCTAGTAAATTATTTCTAAAAGGATCTCAGCTATTCCTAACCAAATTTCCTTTAAAAGCAATCCAAGTTAAGACATTTTACCTCACAACGAACGTATTCTTAAGTTCCTGTATTCTGTTCACCTTTTGTCTTGCTTCTGAGTCATAGGAAAATGTATAACAGGAAGAAAACCTGTTTTAGCTCTTTCTTGTATTGCTAAGCTAATCCTGTGATCTTCCTTAGGAAGGTCTTCCTCTGAAGTCAGAGAGCAGGTACAATGAAATCAGAATTCTGGATTTGGCTTCATTGTGTGCATTCAAAGAGTGTCTGGAAGATGAATAAGCCAGACTGATCCTTACAACGATGCATAGCCATTCCCAGACATTTTAACATATTACATTATTCCAAAATCTTTTGAAAATACCAGCTTTGGGACAACCATAAGGTTTTTAACAAAGAACTCCCTAAATGCATTTTAAAACATTTTAAGCCTTATATCACTAAAAAAGGAGACATGAAAAATTAAGTTACTGTGACTTGGCCATGAGGGCATACACTTCTTTCTGACACTTACTGTTATTCCCATGAAACTCATAAATATTGCAGACAACTAGCTGGTTGAACAAACATTGCATAGCCTAGCTTCTTCTAAAATTTAAGGGGTTTAAGTTAGGATTTGAAAAATAAAAACTTTCTAAACATTCCATATTTTTTACTTAGCAGTCTTCAAATGGAAAACCATGGACTCCACCATGTTCTGCTCTATCCAGAGAACAGTTCCTATTGCAGCTAATCAGTTCTATAATATTTCAGATTGATGTCAAATATCTTTATCTTGGCCATATAATTTCCTTCACCCTGTTTTAGGGATGCATCATTTAATAATTCAAGGCCATCACAGACATTTTGCTTCCTGCAGCAATAAGTCCCACAGTATATTTTTACTTGTCAAATGTATTTCCTGATACTTCTAAAATGTGCCTCTTTTTCTTTCTCCCCATTCACACTGTTAAATACTACAATAAAAGGACTTCTAAGCCTTATTTTTCCTGCTACCATTTTAGCTAGTCCCACTATCTTAAAATCAATGACACTTAGAAAAGTGTGTCAGATGCAACAATAGCATTGAAGAGTATAAAGTAGTCATATGTTTGATTTTTCTTCCACTCATTTGAAAATATGTTATCTGTATTATTCACTTCTAGTGGAGGCTGGGCAGAAACTGATACTGTTATTTAAGTTTGCTCCCACTGAGATGTTCTTCTTCCTGAGCATAGTGCTTGTCCTTGGTAATAGATGTATCAGATTATTTAGCCTAATAAGTGATTATTTACTTCAAGTTAGATTTTCCTGTCTGCTACTTCTGTTTCCTTATGATGTGTTTCTTAGTCCTCCATAATTTCCACCATCTCTGCTGAAGCACTCTTCTCTAGTCATATTACTTGCTCTGTCCCATTTTTTTGTTCTTTCTCCACATCAAATGTCTGGGTTTGATTTGTTTTATATTAGAAGTTAATTTTTATTTAATGCTGATTTGGACCATTTTCTCTGGTACTGAGACAAAGCCATGTGGCTTTTGTGATGAGCAGTCCTGTCTCACAAATCTAAAGCTTGTAGAAGTTGAGAAGGGGTATGGCCTTGACTTTAGCTTTTTCAGAAGGATTTTGGCCTTTGCCAAATGTCCTTAAGAAAATTAGGACAGTATAAGAAGAAGGACACTTACATGGGTAAATAATTGGGTAAAAGAGAGGAAAAAGAAGGTAAATGGTCAGTAAATGGTAAGAAGCTCTTCATCACCTTCATAAGCAACATAGGAATAGCTATCAATGAGAGGTGAGGTATCACTATTTACAAGTAATAAATTATTCAGGATGGAGCAGCTGCCAGGAACTGCAGGAGGTGCTGAATAACTGTTTAAATGTCTCTTGCACCCAGATAGTGCATATGCAGTTTTATTTGGCTCATCTCAAACAGACAGAACTCATAAAACTTCACAGAAGAACAGTGAAGACCACAGATGTGGAGTATAAAAATTGCATATAAAAATTAATGTACAGACCAGGAGTCTTCAGCCTGGCAAAGATCAAACATGTGACAGAGGCCTGTAAACCTATAAATAGCCAAAAAAACTCCTTTTTTTTTTTTTTCCCAATTGTTTAACTACAGTTTATTAAATGAAACTCCCAGGAAGCAAGTTCACACAGAAAAAAGAGGTTGAATCCTTATTGACCGTGTAGTTAAACTGCTGGAAACCCTTGCTATAGGATGATATGAATGCTAACCATTTACATGATCTCAAGGGGATGCTGTATAAAATCACAGACAAGAGTTCTAGTTGGGCTGTTAAATGCAAAGTTTTATCTAAATCTCCCTGGAGAAGTCCCTAAGCTGCAAATTCTTGCCAAGAGTGTAAAGAAGGAGGTGTCTCTAGAGACTTGCAACCCCAGGTTCCTCCTGTTGGCCACCACTGGCAGCAGGACACAGGATGGGGTTATATATTGGTCAGCCAAGTCACAGAAAGACACAGCAGCTGTATACTGAAGCTAAGAAAGTGCAGACTAAGATACAGTTTTTAAACCCATAAGGCAATTTAAGTTTGGAGACCCTCGGTACAGCCACAGCACACTCCTGCTCAGTGACAGCTCTCAAAGAAACATGGCTTTTCTCAAATCCCAGTCTTGTGTGCTGACACCACAGTGTAGACCCACAGAAAGGTTATGGGTTGGATGTGGATTTGCATTCTGGCCTAGAGCCTGGGCACAACTTCAGTCTGAAGGGCCCCTGAAGAGTCTGAGCCTCTGTCCTAATGTGGGTGGTGAAAGACCACTTAAAGAATTGCCCAGACAGCCCCATGAACTGCATTCAGAGAGGCCCTTCCAGTGGGAGACAGTCCATGGTTTTGGGATACTGGAGTAACTATTTAAGATAATAAGTGTAACTTCACAGGCTTGTGTATTAAAAATGATCATATAATCCTTCATCAAGAGTCAGCTAACATATGGTGATCCATACCTTAAATTTCTGAGCAGAGTAATTTTTCAGATGCTAGTCATTTTGAAAGTGGCATTTATTTAGACTCCTCTCCACAATGAGCATCAATATATGGGGTCACAAGCCCAACTTTGAGGGCCTTAGTGCCAGGAAAATCAAGATGATTGTGTGTAGAACAGCTATGATTCATATTAATAGGAAGAGTAGAAATGTGCTGTGAGTATGCTTTATTTTTTACTTCTAGAAATAAGCAGGTTCAAACTCGGAAGAGTTCAAAACATAAAATTTAAAAAAAAATCTTAAGAATTAAGAATTGCTCTTTTAGTAAAGTCATAGCAATCAACAGAAATTTTATACCATCCAGAAAGGTCACAGAGTTCTAACTTTGCAGAAACAATATTGCTGGGAGAAAACTTCTAAGTATATTTTTGTCATGAAGATGCATTAATCTCTTAAATGTCACACATTTTCTTTTAAAAAATAATAAGCAGAACATTAAAACATTTCTTTCATTGAAATGAAAATTCTTTCATTGAATTTATTGTAAAAGTTTGCACTAGAAAATCTCTGGGTTATCCATAGAGATCTTGATAGTGTTACATTCTTAATGAGTTTAATAATTTTTTTACCTTAGTATAAAGACAGAAATAATTTATATTAATCCCAGTAAAGCACAGATCACTAACAGACCTTTTTCACAGTGGCAAAATTGTGATCTCAGTGAATGAATAGAATCTGTTTTGAAACATGGCCTTGTTTTGTGAGCAGTTCCCCAGTGCTGTAATCTTACGAATCAAACCCAGTCTATATTTGTCTCCCTGTCTGGAACAGGAGGATAATAATTTACTTCACAGGAGGGGTATAACGATGGGGCTGATCCAGCCAGCTCCTAAACCTGTAACTTGCTCTATAGACAGAGTTCAATACCTGGAGGAATCCCTGGCTGAGCCCAGTGTTAAAAAGAGTTTGGAGATGAAGCATAAAGTACTATTTTTAAAGGATACATTATTGAGCCTTCAACTGTGAAACCCCTGCTGGTATGTAAAGAAAACATTAATTTTCCTTTAAAAGAACAGTGTGTGGGTTAAACATTTCTGGTGGCAGGACTATGCACAGCATGGGAGCTCTAAGCACAGACATACAACCTAGCCTAGAATGCTGCTTCACATACAGTGACAACACTTGTAGTCTTTGGTTGAGCTAAACACAGAACTTTGGAGCTGACATCTACAGTGTGCCTTGGCATCTGACTCCTGTAGCAAGCAGTGGGCATTAATCACCTAAGTGCCTCATTGGAACTGGACATTATGTCTTGTGATTGTTGCTTAGCTGGGATGTAAATTTAGATGACCAAAGCCACCTTCCACAGAAATTATTCAACTCCTATTTAACCCTGGAAGTGTGTAAAGTCCTTGGTGAGTTTGATTTTTAACAATGGAGCTCCAAGGAGACATCCAAGCATGTGCAGAAATTTCTCCTTCTTAATGTTACTAACTCAGAATTTTCCCACACACAAGTTCCAGCCAAGTCCACAAACTGTGTCCCGCTTTATTCCCTGCACTAATCTTGCAAGCAGCACCAAATGAATCAGCTCACACTGCTTTAAACCTAGGCTTTAAAACACAGCCAAAGGAAGATGGTTTTGTCCCCTATCCCACTGATTTAAATATCAGCTCCATTTTTAAAGCTTTTACCCAGGGAGACCACAGTTCAGTCCTTCCCATCTGGTGTGGTCAGGTCCACCCCCTCGGATTTCAGTAATTAGTCAGAGTATTATATGCAGTAAGGAACATATATTCCCAATGTTTCCATAGAAGCTGCACTCTCAGAATACACAGCTCATTTGGACAGTCTGTGCATGGCTCTGTCATTGTTTTTCTCTTACTGACATGAGATACAGTGACCCATGAGTCAGAAGAGAGTCCACGTATATACATTGTGGCTAAGGGAGAGGAAACCCAAATGTAATGCTAATTTTCATCTGTTATCAGGTTGATTAACTTTCTTTCAGTTACAGTGATATTGACATCAGAGACATGGAAAAAATTTGCAACATAGAGTACATTTATATTTCATGAATATAGTCATCCAAAAAGTTTGATCATGAATACATAGCAGAGAAAAATCATGCTTTGGGCCACTGTGGTTAAGTTCCTGTCTCTACCAGGTCTAGCCCATCCAAAATACTTTCCCATCTAATCCTGTCCTTGGCTATCACATTGCTTATTCTCCTCTGCCAGTGTTTTGTTCTGTACATCCATGTTATACTTGAACCAGAAGGCACCTGCCATTTTTAATGTCAGGAATATTTGAAAAATAGAAGAGACAGAGTGATATTAGTTCTTCTCTCTATGGCTGTCTCTCTCCCATTTAGGTGCAAAAGGACTGCTGGTATTAAGTACCAAAACTCCTATCTATTATATTAATGACCATGTTATCTCTTCTCTGGTCAAATATGGGGTTTCTCCATCTCAGACTTTGATTCTTGTGCTATAATTTCCCCATAGGTGTCACTCATCTAACAGCATGCATTCAAATTATATTTCAAATTCTTTTGAGTAAAAAAAAAATAAAAACCCGGAGTCACACATAAAATATTCATGTCACAATCTCTGCAAAAGTAATTGTGTCCTTAAAGTTCAGACATCACTTCACCCCTGGGGGTTGTAAATACCAGTTTAGAATGACACACACTGTTTTCAGACACTGCTGTGGATCAAACACAACTGCTGGTTTGATTTTCGAGCACTGTCACTGTGTACCATGTGAATAAATATCAGCAATGTAAATTGTCTGAAAAGCTGGTATAGCGGATCTCATTACATAAAAAGAGGGTTTGGGGTTTTTTTATTAAGGAAGTGATAGAAAAATTAAATGTCTAGAAAGCTTTCTTGAGACCTGTCAGGCAATGACTGCACTCATGAAGAATCTGGTACAGAGTCTTCCTTCTGTGAAAATCACTCCTTTCTGTGAAAATCACTCCTTTCTGTGAAAATCACTCCTTTCAAATCTGTCTCACCTATGTAGCTCAGCGTGGAAGCACAGATAGCTGCCTGGAGCTGCTATGGCAGTCATGAGAAACATGATCCAGCTCCACCAGATCCAGAAGGGATAGTCTCCAGACCTCACTGTGATTTCAGCTAGGTTTGTCACAGACCAGGTATGACAGGGGCTTAGACTGCAGCTGACTCTCTAGGAGATTTGTGTGGGAGGCTGAGCACTTGTGGTCTTCTCCATCTAAATTTTCAGCTTGCTCTGAGCACTTGTACATGACAGGGTCACCATCGTCTGCAAGAGCCAACAGAGGACAGCACACACTCTGTTCAGTGCTGCCATGGCAGGATGTTTTCAGCTTGTCAGCCTGTCATCAGCACAGCAGCTCCAAAAACTCCTTCCCCTAAGGCTGCCAGTGACAATATTTTCAAATGTGAAAATATTAGCTCTGCTTACAGTTGTAGAAGCTCTACAGTGTTGCTTTAGAATCACAGAATCCTTGAGGTTGGATAAGACCTGTAAGAGCATTGAGTACAGCCATCAACCCAACACTGCCAAGTCCACCACTAAGTCATGTCTCTAAGCACCACATCTACATATTTTTGAACACCTCCAGGGTTGGTAATTTCATTCACTACTGCTTTTAGTTTGTTTTGGGACACTCTGCTACCCATACTTTGAACATTGTCTCTGTGTTTCCATGTGTGCCAGTGTTTGGCAATGCTCTGGCTGGTTAAAGTTTAAATTCTGTCCAGGCAGACATCCACTTCTCTGATGCAAACAATCCTGTGTGGTCTGACCCTCTGCTCTGGAACCCATTTATTGGCTCAAACCCATTAATACTGCAGTTCACTGAGTTATGCTTCTTCGGGTAGCACCTACAGATATAAAGAAAGATCATGGCACAGCTTTTTTGAAAATGTTAAAGCAAGTATTAAACAATGTTGACACAATTAGAGCCCAGCAGGGTTTCATTCTTTATCCAACCCCTATGAATAAAAGATACCTTTAATTCATGTCTCTGGTTTCTAACCATTCCTTATCCATCTTAATAATGTATTACCTCACCCATATTTAGAGAACTTTAACAATAATCTATCAAGGGAAACTTTGTCAAATAGCTTTCTACAAACCCAGACATATTAGATCTATTAATTTAGTTTAATAGCTACTTCATATTGTAAAAGCAACCACTTCCTTTTTCTGGAGAGAAAAAATACTTCAAGCAATCACATTTAGCCTCATACTGCTCAGATTATATAATGTGACAAAGAACATTTTTTTAATAAAAGCTGTCAATTTGCTCTTGCAGAAAAAATGTACTTTGGTGGTTGGTGTCCTTACCTCCTACGATGCCCATTCACATTGAAGCTTCAAGACCATCATCTTAACACCAAAAAGGAAAAATGGCAAAGGAAAATACCATTGTCTCCACTTTCTTCTGTTTGCCAGAGGTCCCAGACTGAGAGAGCTCATGGATTATTCTCACTTTTTTTTTTTTTTCTCAACATACAGCCCAGAAGTAAAAATCTCACATGGTATTACACAAAGAAGGACATTCCCAACTCCTGCAGCCACAGAGCAGTTTTACCATGTTAGCCATATATTTTCAGAATTCGGAATAAGAAACAATTTAATTCTAAATTCACTATATTTCTCAAACCCCAGGTGTATGGATTAATAAAATTAATAAAAAGGACTTAATAGAAGAATCTGTTTTCAGCTCATTGATTCAGCTGGAAACCTGGAGCTGAACCCTGTCATGGTGGCTGGCATTTGTAATTTCCATAACATTTGGTTAACTCTGCATAAAATGTTACAAAGTGTCACTCTAATTTCTGATAATTGAAAGCAGCTGACGTTTGAAAATGTTCTGTGGAAATGCCTGGCTGGCTGTTCACATCCAGGCTGAGAATCAGCCATCAAGCTTGAAGGCATTTTAGTGACGCTCTTGTTTGAGTGTTGACTGTTACGTGAAAACAAAGGTTTGATTTTTAATGTGCTTCCAATGGTTTGGCTAGGACTTCTCTTTATATCTCATAAATTCATACCATCAGATCAGGCTATGAAAAGTCAACCAAATTTGAGATCAAATTAATTTTTGGTGTAATAAATCCACCTGAAGTCAGTGAAGTAAAATAAGATATAACTTTGACTGAATAACTATATTTATTATAGTTAAGTCTAAGTTTAGAGGTTTGTTTTTTTCTGATATGTATTTCTTTTGTTGTGACAGAGAATTATAGATAGGCCTTTCTACTTCTAAAATATTGCTGTTATAATAAATGAATGCCTAAACTTTTTCTTTTTTTTTTTTATTGAATGAATTCTCAGAAACCATTTTTAGTTTTTCAAGATAGTGCCTAATTACTTAAAATTATATTGGAGTGTTTTATCAGGAGCCCAAATCCTACAGAAGATTTCTCCCTCCATTTCAAGGAAACACAATTTCTAGGATTTAATGCAACATTTTTTATATCAATCTTTTCCTTTTAAAATTGAAGAAATTTCAAACTACAGCATTACCCATGTGTAATTTTTAATGGGTTTGTATCATCATTCCTTCCTTCTCAACCAGTTGAATGGTGCCTTATATACCCCTATTGTTATCAGCTACTCAGAAGAGTCTGGGACTTCAATGACAGCTCATATGAACAGACTTTATCCTACAGCCTGTGATACTTTTGATTCAGGAATGGAAACAAAACAGGAAACCCACATGCCAAAATGAGGAAGCATTTGAAAGAGGAATTTTCTTGTACTAATGCTCTATGACTGATTAAATCTGGGTACTTTTCACATGTGATTTTACTTGGGAAAAATCGCTTGAGAAGTTTTCATGCTGGTGTTTTGCCTCCTATAAAATAGTAGCATCCTTCAGCTACCTTTTGTCTCTCACATCCTTATTATTTTGTTAATTCTTAGGATGCATCTCAGACTGTGCAGCCAGAGGAAAATAAAGGTCTTTTTCTTAATCAGAGCCCTAACTGGTGTGTGGAGTGCAAATAATGAATACTTTCAAGGTGGAAATCCTTGGATTTTTTTTAAATTTTTGGAGCCTTGAGGTCAAGTTCAAATCACTCGTATATAACCTGAATAACTGTGGTGGGCTGACCGTGGCTGAATGCCAGGTGCTGACCAAAGCTGCTCTATGATTTGCCTTCTCAGCTAGACAGGGAGATAAAATCCAATGAAATGTTTGTGGGTCGAGATAAGGTCAGGGAGAGATCACCAAATATCTTCCTGGGAAAAACATATTTGACATGGGGAAATTAATTGAATTTGTTACCAATCGAATTAGAGTAGGATAACGAGAAATAAAGCCACATATTAAAAAACCCTTCCCTTCTCCCTAAGCTGAACTTTATTCCTGAATTCTATTCCTCCTCCTCTTCTCACAGGGCCCCAGAACAACAGGGAATAGGAGTTGTGGTCAGTTCATCACATGATACCTCTGCTGCTCCTTTCTCCTCCTTGGCAGGGCTCCTCACACTCTTTTCCAGCTCCAGCATGGGGACCCTCCCATGGGAAATTGTCCTCCATGAACGTCTCTGATGTGAGTCCTTTCCACGGGCTGCAGTTCTTCAGGAACTGCTCCAGAAAGGGTCCCTTCCACAGCGTGCTTGGGTGCTTTTAGTTCCAGCTATGCCTAAAAAATATTTGGCACTGTAATCTTTAGTGTTTCTTCCTGGGGTATTCTCGGAGCATTATGAGGCTGAAAATGTCCTAATCTCAAGAAAATAAAGCAAAGATTTTTTTTTTTAATATTCTTCTTTCTTACAGGCTGCTGTGTTTAGAAAAGAATACTTTTCAGTTGTGTCTTTCCTTTGGTTCTTTCAAATTCAAGTTTAACAGGCACAGTCTTGTTTCATTTAATAGGCCAAACTCAATGTATTGTAATTAAAACAAAGATAATCTTATTTTGTATAAAATGTATATCTGAATTTTATGTGGTTTACAACTTGAAAGAATGAGGTGGGTTTATTCATTTTGCATTCTTACTCTTTCATTGATTGAGGAAGGAAAATAAGCAAAAGGTACCTGATCCAACAAAAAGCTTATGTGTTTGAGGTACCAGAAAAAGATTCTCTCTGTTTTTCCGCTTATAATTTCTAGTCCTGCAGGTTTTAAAAGTGCAACAAGTCTCCATTACAAATCAAGGGTCCTGCTTTGTGATTTAACATTATAATAAAAGCAAATATGCTTGTAAGAGTACATTTCTCGGGCCACAGGTGGCTTGTGGCTCTGTATCACTTCCAGGAAAGGAGAGGGGGTTTTTTAATAGCTTCTCTTTGACACCTAAATTGACAAATTGGTCTTTGTGTTTAATGGATGGATTACTGGTGTGATCTATTCAGATTCATCTTGGATCCTGCTCTGGAAAACTTCTTGCAGAAGACACCCTTTAGACACTGTCTAAACAGAAGTCCTATGGTTCCCAAGTAGGTAAAATACATGACTAACTTAGGAGTTCAGTAAAATAGCTTTTTCTGTAGATTTTTCAGCCAGAGCATAAGCTGGTGTTGCCTTTTGAAATTGAAACCTCAGAGGAAACAAGTGCACTCAGACATCCATGCTGTATCAAAGTATAAACTTGAGAAGTGTAATTGCTTGATTCCAAACCACATGTAGGAAAATTTTTTTTTTTTTTTCAGAAAATGAGAAGGAACTTAAATGGGAAACAGACAGGAGCCACAACAGAGAAAAATTTCTATTACATTGTGAGCCATAGCAGCGGAGTTGCTTACAAAGCATAGACATGATTTTCTTTCAAATCTCCCTCTAAAACAAATAATACACACATACACACACTTGTTGAAAGATCAAAAAAGTTTATTTCTAAAATAAAAAATTCCAGGAAATCCTGTGCTTTTCAAGCTCTTCAGGTCAGGTATTCCATTAGTCATATCTTTTAAAGGAGGCAATACATGATACTTCAATGAAAGAATAAAGTAAAAGACTTGCCCAGATGGATTTTTTTCCCCTAACATTCAAAATTATTGGGCTGGGTTGTGTTCAAAAACCTCACCTTAATGGTCTATAGAAATAATTTATTTTTTGCTTCATTCTGGTACAGCACTATACTTCTTCTGGGACCAGAATCAATACAAATACCAAAATAGCACAGGAACCTGGAACTGGGCTGGCTGGATAAAATTTAAATACTATTAAATTAAGCAAGAACTCTTAAATTTTCCAGATTATTTCATTGACAGGAAAGCACTGGAGAAACAAAAGCTGACTGATATTTGATTTCCAAAAGAACAATCTGCATCCTTTTTCTTGCCATATCCACCTGCTCTACTGTTCATCACCAACTTAAGGCAGAAAGCAGTATTCCAACATTTCTTCTCTATTTGCAGCAATGTAATCACATTCTCGTCAAGTGATTTTAAAGTTGTACTTTTAGAAGATGCTCTTTCCTTTTGGATTAGTTCTCTTAGGAGTGTATCAAGGGTGCCATGTTAGCAAAACTTTATTACTTTACTAAATGTCAGAAACTTATCAATAGCAGCTATGGCAGCAGGAGGAGAGCTCTTTGATCATAAATACTGGGGACTGTTTTCACAAAACAAGAGGAAAAGTAGAGGAAAGCACTGTGGTTGTTTTTATGTATTTTCTTTCTCTTTTCTGCTGGAGTTAAATTACACCTTTGTATTTTATTTTTTATTATTGTCATTTAGTAATAACAAATTAAGGCAAAAACATTACTCAGACTTTGGGGGTTGATTTTCAGAGATATGAGGATAGAACTAAATTAGCAGCAAATAGGAATTTTTAGCATTTGTATATTGATTAAAGTCAACAGGCAGTTTTGCTGAACTATTTCCATACAGGAAAACTCACTCCCAGCATCAGTCAGATCACACAGACATGAACACAAACACATAAATCACTTAAGGTAGAATGAAAACCCCTGCAAAGGTGGGTTTTAGGACTTGGCTTCACAGCAAAATTGACCTCCATGAAGAGGCTGTCATCCTATTTGGCTGTCATTAGTTTGCATTATGATGTGATGACAAAGCCTTCCCATTTATCTATCCAATCATCCATCTATCCATGGGTGGAAAATTTCAAATATCCCCTCCTTATGTCTGTGACTCCTGTACACATAAACTTGCAGAATGCAGCCTCATATCACCACATAAAACCTATGCTATTACCAGAAAAAAAGAAAAAAAAAAAAGGCAGAGAAAAGCAAACAGAAGCTGTTGTAGTATGAGTCTATGATTTGGGAAGGGAAAAGCTGCTAAATACTCTCCTAGAGCTCATGTATTTCTGTAAATATACAACTATTTTGTACTGCTTGCTAAAGGAAAGGTTACAGCTTATCATGAACCAGAACCACTGTTAAGAAAGCAGAAAAGAGACATAAAAAAGGGGAAATTTTTACTTTACTCCAACAGGAATTTAAACCTAAGGAAAGCATTTCAGATGTAAAAGCACTAATCAAACAAATACTCTGACCTTGAATGACAGAAGATGTTTGAAGAAAGATCATTTTAAGCTCCTTGACTAAGCCAATCAACTTGCTACCTTGCTCTTCCTGTGCTTTTTTTTTTCTTTCTTTCTTTCTTTTTGGAAGTGTTCTTCCTTCTAAAAAAAGTTGAGACTAGAAAATATAGAACAAAGAATGATTCACAGACTTGGAATCCTTTAACTGCAGCACATGTATTTTTCTAGCACAAACACAGAATTCCACTTGACATTCTATCATGTATGGAAGAAAGAGAATGCTGTCTTTGGTCCATCCATCTCTAGACAACAAGGGATTCAGCACTTAAATTTGGCACAAAGAGTAATTCTCATTCAAGTCCTTCTCTAAAGAGCATTTGAAAAGAGAACAAACATATTTGTTACTAAGAAAGGTCATGCAAATATTTAAGGTGCTGTTTGGATTAAGATTTTGCAATAAAATTGCAGGTTCTCTTCTCTTTCAGGCTGCTGAGTCCTGAGGAACAGTGAGGGAGTAGCAGCTAACTGGATAAAGGAAAGATACCAGGACAACCAAGATTCACCCTTGCACACAGATTTTAGCACAGATGCAGCAAGAGAGCTTGCTCTAGGTTTCAGGTTGGTTAATAGGAAATGATTATTTAGATTACAGTTCCCAGAGAGATGTCACCCCTCAAGTCCTATTGTGTTAAGGGTTGTAATCCAGGATGGAGGTCCTGCTCAGCACAGCTGCAGTGATTGTGTACTCAGGGATTAAGCGAATCACTGCAAATCACATGGCACAGCTGGAGCAGACTCCACTTCTCCAGAGACACAGTTCAGTGTCCTATACAGTGGGCCACTCAGGCAATCCCAATGTGCAAATATTTGGGATTGTTGGAGTTTTTAGCCCTTCTAGTCTTTAGGATTTTTTCCAAAGGCTGAGCTTGTGTTTATTAAAAGTTTAAAAGAAGGGTGTTCAAGTGAGCTGAACGATGAACTGCTGGTCAGTGAACCATTGCAAGATTCATTCCCAGGTGAGGATAAGTTACCCATACAGACTCAATTATGTAAAGTCATAGTTATTAAACAGCTACTGAGTTGGATATAGAAGTGTGAGGTACTGGAATAAACTCCTTCATAATTTCCTTTTCATCACCTTCAGCAACACTTGGCTGTTATTGCAGCTTATAAATACTGAGGAAGTCATACCAGTTAGAAATAAATTTGCTCTTGCAGTTTCTAGATTTTGATAGACCACCAATTTTGTAGAATAAAATGTTGCTCTTTACACAGGCATCCCCTCATGTTAATTCTATCATTCTTCCAACACGATTCCAATCTAGGAAAAGAGTTTGTCTTTCTCTATCATGTTTGTTTACACACACTTGTCTCCTGTGAAGTGCTTAATGGGTTTTTCTCTATTTGTCTCCTTCTTAACAGTCAAGTGGCACTTACTAAAGTTAAAATAGGGAACACGGGACCCTTGTGCCACAGATATAAAACACAACACAAGTTCAACATTCTTTACAGAGAAAATCAATAGATCTTCTAACAAAGCAAAACTTTCAGCAGCTTCTTATCCAGCTCACAAGCTACTTTGTTTCAGCAGGTACAAGATGAATGACAGATAGCACTGAGCCAATTTCAAGGAAACATCACATGAACAAAAACCTCAAATGGTCTGTTATTTCTGAAACCACTGAATTTACACATTCATTTGTCATTATTTTGTAGGGCTGGGTCTTATTATATTTCTGGGATTGTTATTCTACTGTTAAATATTACATCAATAGAGTCATCTAATGCACCCTTACCAAAGTCTAATCTTGAAAATATGTTAGAATATTGGTGTTAATCCAGTCTAAATTAATTAATATTTTATTTGGACAGTGGATTATAAATGTATTTATTTTCCACACAATCCACAGTTTCTTGTTTTGTTTTTTTTTTTTTTTAATTTTGTTCTATTGCCTCAGTAATAAAAGCTCCCACCCAAGCTCACACTGAATCATTGCACTGCCACCTTAGATTTACCTATATAAGAAAAGTTAATTAGAAACTTTGTTAAGAGTGATTACTTTCTGCTTACATACGTAGAAGCCCTAGTGCTGGCAAAAGCTACAATTGGGTGGTTATGGTAGAGGGCTGAAGTGATTACAGTTTGTCAGTCTCACTGACAGAATGTTTCAATAGCTAAGAGAATCCCAGACCACAAAAATTCCTCATAAGGAGTGGCAGCCAACAAATACCATCATTTCTGGTGTCTTCTGATAGCTTTCTCACCTTCTTCACTTACATATTTCTCCTTCTCTGCTACCAGACTGCAGAAATTCCTTACTGCAGCAGCACTAGATGAGGGCTTCACTACCATTTCTGAATCTGTTTTCTGATGACTTTTTCAATCCGTGCAGTAAAGGTGAAGTTGATGCTGATATGCTGATTTCACTGAGGTATCTATAAATTGTTTATTAGATGAGCACTCACAACGAGATGCCACATGTGAATGCAGCCA
Organism: Notiomystis cincta; assembly: GCA_013398075.1. Lineage (NCBI taxonomy): Eukaryota > Metazoa > Chordata > Aves > Passeriformes > Notiomystidae > Notiomystis > Notiomystis cincta. Next base: position 124,420 of record VZRX01013348.1, on the reverse strand, counting down.
GCACAAATCACTGAGACTGCATTCAGCAAGAATGGCAGCACCACAAAGACAGGATGCCAAAGGAAGTTCTCACTTTCGCTGCACAGCAGAGAAATATGGTTAATATAGCAAGAAGTCGTGAAGTAAAACAGATGGAAGAAACATTCTGAGTTTTAGGGAAGAAGAGAGAGCAGTAAGTAGTAAAGGAAGATGAGTTATTTTGCATGAGCAGTCAGCATTCTGGTCAGACTTAGGGGTCAGATTTTATAAATATTAGTGTTCCAATCCTATCTGCTTTATTATTAAGCCATCAATATGATTATTGTCTGAGAGAGATTAGTTCTGAGAATGGGTGTTTATCATTTGTCTGGTTAAACCAAAGCATAAACTTTAAAAAAAAATATTGTCTGTTTGTTTGTTCTGCATAGTTGCAGAAGGGATGAACCAGGTAGAGGGCTCTTACTCCTGTTAATTCCTGTGCAGAGGTGGTGGCAAGCAGGAGGCTGATCATCCATTGAGCTCCACCCACAGCCTTGAAGAGTCCTCTGGCCTTTTAGCAATAATATGAGACTGCAACAACAATAATTTTAGCACAACGACTATAAGGATACTGTGCACATTAGCTAAAGGATAAGTAACTTTTCTAATTCTCCACTGGGTGATCAAGATTTTAGAGTTGTTTATCCTGATTATAAAATAGGTACAGTAAGGTGTTACAGCATTGGAGCTTGTGAATATGAAAATCACAAGTATCTGTAATAGTGTTGTAGCAATGTGGGATAGTTTAAAATTATTCCCATAAATCTTTTTATAAGTCCTAAATTAGTCAAGAACACATAATATCTGTTTTACATCATCACCTGGGAATTTTCAGATACCTGACAGCATATTTTAAAATTATTTTATCACCATTGAGCCTATCACTTACAGTTTTTGTGGCTATCTATCTGAATTACAGCCAAGGAAACTCAATCAGATTAGCAAAGGATGATATATTCTTTGAATTTTTTTTTTCTGAGCAATAAACTCCTCCAAGTTCAATTTGAAATTGCTTATCTACAACTACTTCAAAATCCCTCTCAGATAATATCTGGCATAATAATGGCATCAAGTTCAAGTGGAGAAATACAGCTTTGAGACCTATTTGGCTCCTAGGACCTGATATAGCAAAACCCTTAAAGAAGTGCTTTATTTGAATGGAGAAAAATTCTTGTATTTAATGTCCTGGAGGTGATGACACACTTACCTGTCTATTTAAGAATTAAGAATCCCAGAAACTGTGTTTCTGGGACTGCCCGTGAACTTTGCAGTCCTGCTGATTCAGGAACTTCAAGATTTCTTCTGTTTCCCCTCAAATATCTAAGAATTTATCCACTGATTCAGATTGATATGTGAACAGTAAGGAGCAGATGCCTTCGTTTGAAGGGGAGTCTGTCTGGACATTCTTACAAAGACCTTTATTATCTGTTTTGCCATGGGTGCTAGATTCTGTATTGTACAAACCACCAAATACTGCAGCAGAAACAGCAAAGAAAGATGGCAGCCTTAGTGCTGCATGGGTTGGCAGAGCCACCATGCTGAGGACGTTCCAGGTGCTAGATCTACAGCATCTCTAGGGTTTAGAGAGGAGGGGCACGATGAAATGTGGGTAGGACGGGGAACTCAGCTCCTTCCCTGCATGGCAGTGCTGCTAAAGGGCCTCAGCAGGCCCTCCAGTGGGATTGCTAAATGCTCCAGCAGGTGGATATCACGAATCTCAGCTACTGACTCCCTGTGCTAACCAGGCCGTGACGCTCCCGTACCTCAGCGTTCCCTCACACATGCCCCAATGAAAGGCAAAGAACTAGTGCCAGTTCAGCAGGATGACTGCATGTGGACTTGGAAAAGAGCCTTCATCTGCTTTTTCAGAATGCAGAAAGAAAAATGTAAATCATGCCACCCTGTTTCAAAGTCTATTAGAAGTCAGCAGTGATGTATAGCTGAAACCCAGCACCCTTCACAGTGACTAATACCCAGCTTCCCTGCTGCTCACCAGGGTGACTGGTGATAATGGTAATGATGAATATCCACACAAAATATTGGAGTGGTTTGGAAAATGATTCCCTTTGACTCATTAAGTACACAGGCTTCACTGGCAAGATAATGTGTAAAAAGCTGTTCCTGGAGAACACAAGCTACTACTTGATTTAAACAATCCAGGATAATTTTAAGATGACGGAATATGCCTGGGGATTGCAAATGTAAGGTAAAAGGGAATTTTCCCTCCTTTAAAACTTGGCTTTATGTTAGCCAAGAAAACATTAGGATTACTCTCACTGCAGTCATGACTCAATTTTATACTCTTAGAATTTTGTGATGATGATAAATTCTATCTAAAATTGGTCTCCCCAGCATGAAGAGCCTACAGCTGATGTGTTACCTGCATACAGAGAGAACCATGGAGGTTTACTTGTAACCTTTAACCTTGAAAAGTAAGAAGTAAAGTATCTCATTCATTGCCTAATCCGACATAAACCACAAACCTCAAACATATTCAAGTTTGAAATATATTGAAATGAGTAATTGGCATTTACCCAGCTGCCTGTGTTAAATGGAGGCTCAGCAGAAGTAGTGGAAAGCAGGCAGAAAAGCTACCACTGCCTATGTGATGTTCTTTTCTCCTTGGAAACTGTAAGAAGTTTGAAAAAAAAAAATGAATAAGCAGAATAAAAGCATAGAAGAGCCAGTGTAGCCAATCTCAAGCAAAGTGGGGGAAGGGCTGTGAAAAGGCAAGAGTGAGAAAGGAAAAAAAAAAAGATTAAATACTACATTAATAATTGTGAAAAAATAATCTTTTGTCTAAAAGGAATTGATTGTATAGACCCATTCATCTTTTGACACTGTCAACACACACTTCTGCTTCTGTCTTAGAGAAGCTTCTTTAATATTTATGAAGGGCCACTGTCGTTTTCCCCCTCTGCCTTTCTGGTTGCATCCTTTATGACTGACTGCTTGTTGCTAATGTCAATGTCCTCAGGGAGAGGAATCATCCCTCCTACCCCCACCGGAGCTCCAGTCTGAGGCCGATGAGCGTGAAGAGAGATGGCATCTTGAAGGACTCTGCAGCATGAAAACATGTCCAGCACAGAAAGGCAAGGACTGCTCAGTAATCAGCTCTGTGTGGTTTTTACTTCCAGTCCGCAAGGGAGATGTACTGCCGCTTGCACTTCCTCCTAAATGGGAAAATAAAGCACCATCTCACCTTATTTTAATTGTTTCAAACAGGAAAAGATGACAAAATGTTGTAACATCCTTGAAATTAAAAATACTGCATTTATAGTGCATTATAAATTAAGACCATCTTAATTTGCACAATTGCACCAGGAAGGAAAAATTATCCAAATTTCATTTGCCTTTCAGTGTCCATTAAAAATGCATTAATAAAAACAAGCTTACTAAATAATCTGACAAGGCCTAGAGATAATAACAAAATGCAATCTACCTTTACAATTACACAGATAGGCCTGCACAGCCCTTGAAGAGACTGCCTCTGGTTCCAGCCTGCCAGTTTAACTATGGAGAGCTTGAGAAACACAACTCTTAAAAAGTGAAATAGGAATTTCCCACAAACACCGCTCTGAAAAGCAAAATAGGAATTCCCTGCAAACTTCCCTGGTAGAAGGGATCCCTCTGCAAGCACACCATCAAAGCCTTCATCAGCCATCCTGCTTTCAAGCCACAACCAAATATATTTACCAAGTGACCAAAAGTAACTGGCTGTTCTTAGATGAACAGCTTAATCCTGCTGTGCTCAAGGCTGCTTTAAAGACAGTAAAAATACAGACCTCATGGCTGTGTGCTGGGCTAGCAGAATTGGGCCCCCACTGCATTAGGGCTCAAACTTAACATGATATATGATGTCAAAGCTAGAAAATAATTTTGTTTCTTAAAGTCGACAGGAGATGTTGACAACTAACTGCCTTAGTTGGAGTCCTATAATCAGTCATCCAAACTAAATTGTATTATTTTATTCAGAGGTAGACAAGCTGAAAACCTATTTTTATAGAATGAAAAAGTTTATAGGCTCCCATAAATATTTAAATTGCTTCTACGTGGTGATTTCTTTTGTTTCATTTGAAAGACTTTCCGTTGTGCTTTGTGACTGATCACAGCAGTTTGGATGTGCAAACACCTCACACTGGAGTTCTCCTATTTACTAACAGCACCAATCTAGAGCTACTCTACATACACATATATGCTGTGGAAAAAAGAATCACTTTGGTACATAGGTTTGAATTAACACAGGATATTCCACCAAAACTCTCCAACAGCCCCTGACTGCAAAGATAATTTGCTAATGCAAATACCTTTGTGAGATTTTTCTGTGATTTTGCTGCAGATGGGTGCAAGTGAGGCTTAGCTGTGTCCTGAGCCATGGTGCCTGGCAAAAATGTTAATGCAGATCCGTGGCTTTGAGACAGGAGTGCAGGAGATCCCACATCCTCGCCCATCTGTTCAGACCTGTGAGCAGTTGCCAAATCAGAACACAGGGCTGTAACAATCTGATTTTGCTTACACATGGTTACCAGAGCACAGAGATGCCTTGATCATTTCTCCCATGCAGACTGCTCATATTCCTCTGTAAACTGTGGCATGTGGACACAGCATAACATTTACTTCTCCAGGTTAACTTGCTTCACATGCAGAGGAAGTCTCAGGGGACGCCCCACAGCCCTGGAGCCAGAGCAGATTTATGAGCCTTTAGTGTTTCCTTGGACTTTCCTGAGAAACTCAGCTGCAAATATTTCCTCTCCAAACCTACAAATGCCTCCTCTCCAGAGCTGGTATCCTAGAGTAGAGGAAAATAGCATTCAATGGTATGAACTTTCCAGTAAACATGACATAAAGTGTGCTATAATATTTTCCAATTTTTTATTGGAAATCAAAGTAATTATTTTTCAATACAGTATTTATTGTTAACCTTTTCACAACAGCCTGTTTTCCTGAGTTTGAGAGAAAAGCAAGAACAGCTAATACCTACTAGACATGTCTTACTGATCAAAGGCATTTTCAGAGAAACCGGCAAACCCAGCTATTTTTATCTAATTTCATGCCCCCATGGGTTATGAAAATGATCCAAGTCTTTTAGAAAGCTATATTGCACTTAAATTGGCTTTTGCTTCAAAATGCAAATCTTCCCTGCCAACACATACAGAATGTAAAACTTGCCAACTGGATGACAAGCAGGAAGAAGAAGATTGCAAATGATGTTGCAAAGGCAGGAGATAAAATACACAGTCTAGTAGGATATACATGTATAAATATTCCTGCAATGTATATTTACTCCTGTGTAATCTGGAAATGACTGAAATAATGATAACATTATTACAGCTGTTACAGCTGTTTATGTATTTAAACATTTCTTTCCTTTTATTTTAAAGGATTACATGCAATCATAAATAAATGGGTTTTTTTCATGCTATCCTACTAAAGGAACAAAAATAGTCCTTAACCACTGTTTGGTTTTTCTTTCAGGTAGTAATAGGGCTCCATCTCTGAACTCATCCTGTTGCTACAAGTTTCAGTTGCTCTTCTTCCCTTTGTGAAAATGTGAGGATCCTAATCCTGAAAACACCCCTATTTGTATCTCTGGACAGATTGATACAGAGAATAGATCAGATCTTAGATATTACTCAAAGACTTGCTCATCTCCCTAACAGATTGTTTTAAGATGAACCAAATTCTACTGAATTCAGAGTTTTCTTTAATTGATTTCATGGGAAGAAAAATATTTGTGATGATACTTTCACTAGTTTCTGATACTAGAAAAGAAAAGGATTTTTTTTATCTACTCAAAGAATATATAGAGTAATTAAAAAGTTCACTCCTGTGTTTGGGAAGTTACTTCTATTTCTTTTTTCTCAAAGCAAATTTTTGAGTTCACAAAGTTTAAGTGACTTTCTTATCTACCAAAATGAATTTTTTAATCCTCATTAAATATTAATCTTGAACGAGAATCACCACTTCTCTGTGCTTATAAAAAAATAGTTGTCTCTAGAATGTGTCAGACAATTGTTGGGTTTTTTTCCCTTTAAGATTGATTTAAATAGTTTTAAATGTGATATCACCCTTGAAATATTTCATAGGAACAAAGACAGAGGTCAGGAGTGTGTCAAAATTACATTTAAATGTCAAACCAATACTTACTTTACTGAGATATGAAGTAATGTCTGCCTATTCATTGAAAAAGTGTTTAAGTCTATTTCAAGTTTTCAAAGATAGTTTTCCAGTAATGATGCCTTTGAGTGACTCTGTGGAGACATGGAACAGAAACTGAAATAGAATTGGCAGTGGGGAATAAAATTAGGAGTTATCTACTGGTCTGACATGAAATCAACATGACAACATTACATCTCCATTTGGACACAGTATGAATAAAATCAAAGAATCAAACAAGGAACTTACTTCTGTGAACAACTGTAGCTCAAAAATAGCAGAAAAGATCAAACATCTCGAAACTGGAGACAGAAAAGACGCCTTTACCACAGCTAAGCCAGCATTGCTTGAATTTACTTTCCACTTATAATGAAAAGTAAATGCAGAGGAAACCAGAACTTTTGAAATGCAAGCATAAATAACATCAATAAAGACTATTCAGTCTTGCAGGCAGAATATTTGGAACTGCAGTCTCATTTTATATCTGTCAAATGCGGGGGTGCCTTACTTACTGGTCCCACCTCCAAGAACAAGTCTGAGGTGATGCCCCTACTCTTGGTTCAGGCCTTCCAGCAGGGGAGATGGATTTCAGCTCCATCACACACAGCACAGGACAGGTCAGGGTGGTGGTGAGCGACATGCAAGGACTCTGCTCCCGGGCCACAACTCTCACCACCACTGCTGCCATCAGCCAACTCTGCCTCCTTCTGCCTCATTTTCAAAAGTAGGGGAAGAACCTGCATCCCTGGAAGAGATGCAGACTTTCTCCTCCATGCCTTCAATGACCTTGTACAAGTGGGTGTTGGAACCTTGGGATGAGTTCTATTTCCATGGCCAGGACGTCCTTGGCTGTTGCAGGACCACCCAGGAGGGAACTGACCTGTTCTGGATGAGATGCAGCTACTTGTCTGCTGAGAAGAAAAAGGGCCACAGTCATTAGCTAATTTCTCCCATGCAGGTCACAGAACAGCTGTCTGCTAATTACCTGCCCTGACTGGTAGCCTAAATTGATTTTGAACTAGGAGTCCACAGGTGAAAAACGTTGTATACTCATGCCAAACCTCATGTGTTTTTCCCCCCATTTTTGGGGTTAGAAAATGGTGAGGGTGGAAAGTTTCCACATCTTCCTTCACCCAGACTGATAGTTTTCACCCCAGAAATTCATACCACGAAATGCTGATTATTTTATGGACAACTATCAGTGTGGTTTTTACGATGCACTTGAGAGCTCAGAAGTTATGATCTTGCTGTGCTGTACAATACTTTTAAATTATGGGATAATCTGCATTCCTGGTGCATTTTGAGCTGACAATATATGGGCACCTCAGCTGACAGGAGGACACTGTCCTTGTAGTCTAGTACACTTTATGCTGGCTCTGGCAAATACAGCGAGCAGACATTAAATGCTGCAGACATTCAAAATACCCGAAGAGCATTTCTCATCCAGTATTATTTCTCACAAATATGCTTAGGTGACAGCTTGTTTAATATACACTGAATAATATGGGTCGTGCCATTTGCCAGCAAGTGAGAGAACTCCGCCAGCAAGCATTTTATTAGGTGCATTGCTATTTAGTGTTCACACCAATGCAATATTTACGTTTCCTTTTTATTTGGTGAATTACTAAGGCTGCACTGTGGCATTTAGATTAGCCCTATATGAGGGGCTGTGTGCAAAAAGAAACACCAAGGGCGTGCATCCTTGAAGGTCACACAACATAATGGAGAGCACAAAAGAGTGTTTTTCTTACACCTTCATTTTAGGGCTTGAACCCAAAAATCGTTATGAGCACCAAGGCTATTAGCTACTCTATCAATCCCAGCTTCCTTTGACTAGGAGAGTTCAAAAATTCCCTGAATTCAAGGGACAATATGCTATGGTTTAAAGGGAGTTAGCTCAGGTTTCCTGGATGTAGGTTCCTTGAATATATGTCACTGGACTAAGTCATGAGCACCTTTACAGCAATTAGAGGACAAAGGGGTTCTTTACATCTTCTCCTCCCCAGTTGCATGGCTATAAAAACCCATCGCCTTACAGCCAAGCATAATTTAAGGAGCATGCTCACAAAAATTGGGCAAAGCATCTCAGCATCAGGATTCTGGAGTTCTGGTTCACAAAAGTTCATACATATCCCCACATATCAAGCTCATCAACTTCATATTCAATTGAAAACAGCTCTGCAGTAACTCCTCCAGAATACTTTAAAGCTTATAGAAAGAAGGAAAAAACCAAAACAGTTTCTCAGCACCTCTAGATTCTGGGTGTGTCTATCCCACACAGAGACTTTCTCATACCAGTACCCATATGAGACGTTGCACCACATGGCCAAGAGTGCTCAGGAGCTTCCCTCCCAGAGGCAAAAGCAGAATAGACACATTGGCTCTTGCATTCCATGCACACTAATAAGACCTGTCACTTGCCAGCACAAGCTAACACAGGCTCTGCTTTGGGCTGACATAGCCCTGTTGCTCTTGAAGACACAGCAGTCTGGGGATCTCTACAAGAACTCTGTTCTTAATTCAGACATGATCACAGACATGCAGTATCAGGCCCATCAAAATGTTTCTGTCAGGATGTACTCAAGGACCCAGAGGCAGTGAGAAAAAAATAAAAAAAGCTTTTTTATTTTTAAGCATGGTTCTGAATGGCACCATATTCATAGGTTCATCATTCATCAAACAAATGATTCAGATGATCTGCCTCTTTTGAGTATTGTTTTCTAACTCCATTTTATTCCATTCACTTTGGCTAATATTTGTTTCCTATTTTCCTATACCGTGACTGGTTTTGAGCATGTGTCCAACACAGAATCACAGCTCTAAATTTTCAAGTTCTGTTCTCTGGAATAGACCCAGTATTGCAATTTTGAACTGGGGCCATAGACAGCTTTTTGAAGCCAATTTGCTTCTGCCACAACACCCTTGAGACTGTCTGAAGATAAGTAATGATTTTTTTTTTTTTTTGCAATGCAAATTAAAACCTGGTTTACTGAGCTTTACTTACCTCCTGACACACCACTGCACCACCACCACCACCATTGCCAATAAGGATGCTGCCAAATGCTGATTTTGGAACCCAGAATTCCAAAAATCATCAGTGCTGAAAGTAACAAGCACAAAGCTCATATTTTTTTCATGAGAAAATTTCCTGTCCATTGGTGCTTAACTGAGTCCTACTGTTTGGACCTTCTAGAGCCTGACCCATTTAGAAGAGGCCAACTGAGATCTCAGGATATTTCTTCACAAACATAATGGCATCTCTGACTTCATAATGCTACTAATTACATGGTAAAGGATTTTTTTTTCTTTAGAAGAAGACTTTTATTGAAATTATGATTTTATTTTTACAATGGCACTTAATATTCTCCAGCACTTTTGACAATTGTGATCTAAGTAGTATACTAACACTACATAAATGCCCGAAATACTTTTTTAATTATAACTTTTCTCATGGAAAATCAAATTTATTTTGCCATTGATAACAATAACTTCTGCTAAAGGATGGTGTCAGCCTGATGACTGATACTGATGAAAATGAGAGATGGTGACTTATGAAAAAAATATAATGAGGACAAGGAAGTGGGAATTAAAAGCAGATATATTAAAATGAAAAGCACAGCTCTCAGCAGTAAGATTAATTACCATTTTAATATATTACTAAATAAAGTGCCAAGGTCTCTGAGTTTGCCCAAGATTGCTGTTTTCCTGGAATATTTGCCACTGTTAAGAGTGTATTTCTTGGTGTTGGTGGAAGGGCCTGACAGAAACCATAAGGTCTAGGAGGACACTGACCTGGGAAATATGGGATGAGAGGAGGTATGGAAAACACCTGCACTTTGCTTTGCCGTGTTGTCTTGGTTTAAGACAAGTTAAAGGAGTGGACACTCCAACATGAGCCACCTCCTCTTTATTTTTATCTAATCCCTTTCCACCTCTAAGGAGACACAAACATGAGTAGATATAAGTAAAAAGAATTTACTAAAAAAAATAAAATTAAAAAAAACCAGCAAAACAAAAAATAACAGCAGCCAAGATAAGTACCAGCAATGGTCACTAGTTACAAAGTAGTTGCTGAAATCTCCCAGAATTGCTGCGAAAAAAGTGAAACTCAAAATGATGGAGAAAACACTTTCCCAAGATGGTGCCCACCACAGAGCACTTCATGTGGGAAAAAACGGTGGACAAACCCTTCCCAAGCCTGAAAATTCTGTCTAATCTGGTTCTGTTTCACACTTTTTTCCCTTTAGAGTTCCTTAAACAACACTACTTCAAGCAACTCTGTATTAGAAAGTGGGCACCTGGTCCTTTCCCTTCTTCCATGGGTGTGTGAGGTAATTATCAAGGGTAAGGCCCCAGGATTGCAAGCTGGCAGGCACAAGGGCCTCTCTCCATGGCTTCTGGCTGGACAGAAGCTCAAAATCTCCACTAGCAAGGTGTCATCTTGTACCTCATCACGACCACCCTCTCTCCTCTCCCAAAGAGGCCTGGCTCTTGCATCCTGACCGACTTCATTCCTGCCAGCATCACTATAGGCAAATAATCTTGACTGAAATTAATGGATATTTACATTAGTACTAGTACAAGAAGGATCTGAATCAGGTAATGCTGGCAGAAAAAAGCCCAAAGGAAAATCCAGAGGAAATGATGGGTTCCTCCAAGCTTATGACACTTAGAAAATTCTGGTCCTTTGACAGATTTCTCAAACCAAATACGTTATTACCATATATTATTTCCTTTTTCTTTTTATAGAAACTTTAATATTCAATTTCTTTATATAACTTTTAAACATTAGACTCTGTTGAAATTGTAGGTTCCTGAAAGCTGATGACTGATGTCAGTGATGAAAGATGGTAAATAGTGTAATTATAATTCATAAAGGTAATGCTACAGCTAGGAGATGCTAAAAAAAATTAATGTGGCTCCTAATTAACTTTCAGTAGCAAAGAATAAGATAGTTTATAAAAAGTTTTAACAGAAATTAATTTGTCTCTTTTTTCTTCAGAAATTAATGGTGAAAATCAATTATCTTGGCAGAAAAATGCAAGATTCATGTTTTTATCAGTCAGTAAAGGTCTGATTACACCAAAAAAAGAATTAAGAATAGGACAGCAAATCTAAACCAACATTTTTATTAGTTTTGTTAGAATAGAAATAGAATGAACAGCAGCACTGCAGAAGAACCCAATGTTTAACCAGTTTGTTGTTCTGTCACGGAGCAGACATTCAATTCCAAATAGAGGATATAAGTACCTTATTGCCTATTACCTTAGCTAAACATCTGCTTGCACAACTTGTCTGAGAAAGGTGGAGTTTGAGAAAAGGTTAGGTGTTTTGCAGATGAAAAATAACAAATAAAACCAAACAAAAGTTGTTTCTCAGTAGAACAGTAAGCATTGTCATGAAATAATGTATTTAGTTCCAATGCCAGCATTACAGATGAGACTGTAAATGACTGTACATAACCTATACAAGGGATAAGGAAGTATAAGAGTTCTTTTTGGGCACCATTCAGACCTTTACTACCATCAGCATGACAGTCAATGAAGCCTTTGCACATCCTTACCCACCTCCAGTCCGTTCTGTGCAACCAATAGGCTTCGTCAGGAAGCAGAAATCACAGCAAGGAATAGACAAAAAAACCAGTGTTAAAGCCAGTTTAGAAAGTCTATTCATTTTATAAATCATCTCTGGGGGATATGTCCAAGATAGCTTTCCTTAGATAAAACCATGCTAACAAGTGATCAGAGTTACAGGCTGAAATTTCCCCATAATTTGGGAAACTACAGATGATATTCATGACTGCTGGAAGGAAATGATTAAGCCAATTTTTATAGACAGACTTTTGTTTCCTCTTTAAGAAAATGCACACACAGAGTTAGTTTCAGTCCACTTATTTCAATATCTCCTTGTCTTGCTTGTCATATTTTCAAGGGTTGGCATCCAGACATCTGGTCAGGTCATTTTTCAGAATTAAATGACACCCAGCTTTCACATTTTCATTTTTCACCCTAGAAAAATAAATGCTGAGGCTTTCCTTTCATGTATGGCAAAAGCATTTCCATATCAAGCTCACCACTCTTCCTACTGAACTGAACTGCAGTGTGACTGGGATACATCACAACATTCAACCCATATCAGAAAAAAAATACCTCTGCTCTCAAGAAAGGTAGATATGCACTATATGAAATACAAAATAAAACATTTGGCTCCTATATGAATTTTGGAGCAAAATCCTGACCTATATTTCTAGAAGCTTGCCTGCTGAAGATGTGAGTTTGGTCTTTTTTCTGACACAACCATGTAGCCATTTACAAGTAATTTGATGAACTGATTGATTTGGCCAAAAATCATCCCCATGAATCACAAATGAGAACAGAACCACCACACCTTTATAAACTGTGTCTGCTACTAGTGATCAAGCCAGTTTATAGATTTAGCTTATAGACCCTGGTTATAAAATTTGATTCATTTGTGGCAGCCACACAATCAACCTGTTTGGGCTGATGTGGTCATATTTCCATGCTAATACCATACTTTCAAGAAACAGTTAAAAATGCATTTATTTTTCATAAGATATTTCAAAAAGAAACTTGGGTATATATTTTAACATGAGTCTCCTTGGTATTTCTGTCCAGGGAGCATTTGGGGACCCTCCAAAGTGCTGCCATTCAAACCAGTCAGCATCCTTGCAGCGCCAGCTGCTATTCACCATGAGAAAACATCTGCAATCTATTCTTGTATAATTAGCATGCATTTGTAACGCTGTAGATACTTTTATTTCTGTGTAAGCTCTATGCTAATGCCAAAGGCAGGGAGGCCAAACTCCTTGCTGCTTGCTTTCTCCCCCCATGACTGAGGCTTCTCCACCAGCTCAGCTGAGAAGGTGGCCAGCAGCAAGGGAGGCAACGTGGCTGGGCCTTTTTCAGTGTGAGAGAGAGTTATCCACAGGGCACTGCAGAGCCCTGACCTTCTGACCCAGGGCCATGTTGCTCCTTGACAATCAGCTCACCACTGAGACTTTGGGCATCTTGACAACACACTTATGAATAAACCAGTTTCTTGCACTTTTGGAAGGTGGAATGGGAGAGGGAGATTTGTGAAAGAAGAAAGAGCCTTTCTTCTTCTCAGATTTGGTCTGTTTCTAAAAGAAAAAAATTAGCCTATTATAACGCTATGTAAATCCCAGTTTTCCTTCTTAAATGGTAATTACAATCAGTGTAATTCCTACCATTATTTGCACTGTGTGACAATAAGTTAAATTCTTTTTCAGTTAATTTATTGTTTGCTAGTGATCTCTAGTGCCCTTCAGACACTCTTGAAAATAATTATTGAGGTCTCTATTAAAATATTTTTATGAATAAAACCACTGATGTACTAGCTGATGACCACTAGCTATATTTTAAGCAGAAACAAGATTTGGGGCTTCAGGGGTTTGTTATTTTTAACATTACTGGAAGAAACTGGAACACAGCTAATGGTGAACAAGCTTTCTAATGCTCTCTAATCTTGCAAGTCAAAATAACACTGACTACATTACTTTACACATAAGCACTGCTTTGGCAAGCTCTTGTCTGATTGCTGTATTAAATTATGGAAAAACTGGATTAATAGAATCACACAAAGGTGTTAGTTCATCTCTCTGCCAATGCAGTATGGTTTTTAAATGCTTAATACCTTAAGTCCCACATTGATTGCTGTAAAACAAGGTGAAGTTGTGTACGTTTTACAGCGTAAATGTAAATGTCTTGTCCTGACTTCCTTTCAAGAATGGGAATTCTGGTGCCACCAAATTCTTGAACAGAATTGCATTAATTTTGATAAATTAATGAGATGAGAAAAGCTCAATTATTCTTGCTGGGACATGTATCTAGGAGAGGGGGGGAAATAAAGAAAAAAGGAAAAGATTGCCTTATTTTGGATTAAAAATGGATGGAATCAACTTGAGAGGACAATATTTTAAATTGGAATTGGAGTATCCACAATTCTCATTAAGAATATCTCAAATATCAGTCATGAGAAATAGTTGCTTATAGTGGCAAACTTTTGAAAACAGCTTGAAAAAAATCAGTTCTACAAATCAAAAGTCCCAAACTGCAGATAATCAATAATGCAGTGGCTAGTTTTAGCTTGGTGATTTTTCTTCATCTGTGTTCAGGCTGCTGCTGAAAACCATTCTCACCCCCTGCTCTGAATTGCAGGAGAGTTAATAACATTACCAACATACATTACATGGCAGAATTTCTGTTTCACAGCATGTCAGCTGTACTCACTCAGCCCTCTCTGCATCCCAGCTTAGGTTGTGTCTGTAACAATATACAGCTTGAAAATAAAATTAAAAAGCAGATTTAATTATATTTAAATTTCAAAACTAGACGTTGCCTGCTAATCTGAGTGTTTCTGAACTGCATTCTAGATCAGTGTGTTAAAGATAATGGGAACACTTTTTGCTATGACAGAATCAACTGAAGTGAAGGAATCAAGAGAATGGGATTTATTTGCTCTAGTTTTCCTGAAAGCAAATAAAAGTGTACTTTATGTAATTAAAATATGCTTGTGAATGGGTATGTATTTTCATAAGGCCAACACCTTCTTTGTTAATTTACTGTTTACATAAAAGGACATGTGTACTTATATAGGATAAAGTCAATACTTTAATGTTATGTTTTCTTCTCTGTTACAAGAAAAGCTGGAAGAAACTGGCCTATTCTTAAGGGAGCACATCAACAGTGCAGTGTCAAATATCATCACATTGTGACTAATGCTCCATTTTGCATCTCAAATATTTTTAACTTGTATTTGTTTTGCGCTCTGTGAAGTTAGGTTTCTGAGTGGGCACTTCAGAGCAAATTTAAGCCTGTGTGCTTCAGTGCAGTTCAAGAGTGCTTTTTTCTCCACAAATCCCCTCCCACTGCCTGCTTGCCATCCCCTCAGAGCTTCTCATGAAAGAGACTCCCTGAGTCATTTAGCACCCTTCTTTGAGAAGGCTCAGCCGCTATCACCTTATACATGTGAAACAGCACCAAGATAGCCTCCTCCAGATGCACTCTACACAGGCAGTCTCAGGAACTTAATCTCCTGCTTCTGGGAATCTCAGAAAATGACTCACCTATTTCCTTACCCCCTCTTTTTATCTCTCTTGCTCTTCGTGTGCTTTTCACCCAGCAATGAGTTCATCGGGGGAACGCTTACAAGTCAAATTGCACACAAGGCTGCGAAAAAGACCCCCTGGGCTTGACAGGCCCTTCAGGTCAAGAAGTCCCTCTGTGGAAAAGCAGCAGAAGACCATACATCACAGCGACTCCATTGCAGTGGCAGGCAATCAATGGAAACACAATAATATCAATAAAATGCATACGAAGTCTGTGATGTTCTCTCTTCTGGGGCCACAGCATCGATGAGACGTCACTGACAAACCACCAGGAACTGCCACAAAGCTCTGACACATTGATTTTCTGAAGCTGGAGTCTCCAGCTGTATTTCTATTAAAACAAAAGGTCTAGGGATTCTTCCTGTGTACCTGGGAGCTGTTGGCTATGGAGTCAAGCAGCTCAGAAATTGTGCTGTTTCATTTTAGCCCTGCAAACTACATCAAGCTCTTGTTCATTAAGGGCAAAACTGACAGTGAAGGTATTTTCTGCAGCTAAGCTTAGAAGTGAAAATGCTTATTTCTAAAATGATGGGAAGAAGGGCAGGGGAAAATGAGCTAAAAATACATGGTCATTTTTTCTCCATTGCAAAGAGCTGCTTAGTAGAAAACTCTGCAGCATAAGATTTAATCCCTCTCTGATGTGCAGACTCACCTAAAATTTTAAGATGCAAGATTTCAGGATGCAATTTTATTTTCTTTCTGAGAGATTTTCAGATTCACTGGAGACAAACCAACTTGCCTCTATCCTGAAAGATTTAAATGTTGGATTCCTAACTAGACCCAACTTCTTCGACATTCTACTTGTGAATGAAAGAAATGCAATTAGCATGTGAAAATTAAAAATGGAATATAGCAGTGTAGGATTTGACACCCCTGTCTGTGCTCTGTGATGATATCTCTGCTGCTTTGGCAGAGTTGACTCTTGAGTACATTTCAGTGACATTCTATTTGAAAATATCCTGTCTAGCCATCTCCCTGTGCCATGAGGTTCACTCAGTTCCTAAGAAGAGTAGAGACACTTTGAGCATCTCTAGCACTTGGATGGTGCCACACAGGCAGAATGAAAAAAAGGACTTGGGAAATCAAACCATGACTCTGTTTCTTCACAGCTATGATTTTATACACACACACACACACACACACACACACACACACACACACACACACATGCAGAGAGAGAGAGGTTTATTTTTTTAATGCAGCAGCCTCCAGAAGGTAGCTGAGAATGAAAATGCAGCTGAAAAAAACAGCTGCCTGAATTAGGGAGGGTCAAAAGACAGAGCAACTGTCATGCAGGCCAAAGTACCTGAGATAGGCAAACAAGGGTGCCCTTAGTCTTGTTCTTTTGGGAGATGAAATGATTTGCCCTGTCAACAAGTGGGCAAGAGCCTTCTTCCATAGAAGTCATACAACCTCAGTTTCCTTAGTTCAGGCTAGTAGCACGCCCTTGAGTCAGTATTGGCCTAGTGCTCTATTTTAATAAAACTTTACAGGCTCAAAACAATATTCCATGATCACTCCTGTGACACCAGAAAAGTCTTTACTTGCTGAGCATAAATACCTTGTCAGCAATCCTTCAATGGAAATAGATCTGAAACTGTGGAGCTGCAGGAAGATCCAGGACTTCAGAGACCCATATTCCCAACTAGCAGTGCAAGATTCATATCAGGCTCGAGGCAGAAAACCAGATATCTTCTTTTAGAGAAAAAAAAAATAAGAGTTTGTATCAAATGAGTCCTT
Source organism: Notiomystis cincta (assembly GCA_013398075.1). Classification (NCBI taxonomy): domain Eukaryota; kingdom Metazoa; phylum Chordata; class Aves; order Passeriformes; family Notiomystidae; genus Notiomystis; species Notiomystis cincta. Next base: position 107,358 of record VZRX01013348.1, on the reverse strand, counting down.
ATTTTTCAACAGATTCTTCTTTTTCTGTTAATTTTAGTATGCCCTATTAGTAAGAAACACTAGTTGAAAGAAATGGAAACTTGAAGGAGCCAGAGAAATACTGAATGGCAGTGGTATGCTCAAAGAACTTTCTTTCAAAGGAAGCTCATAAAATATGTAGCCCAGCTGTTCTTTACTTTCTAATCAGGCTTTCTGATATAATAAAACTTCATCCAGAAAGACACTTGCTCATTCATCTGATGGTTCTGTCAAAAAAAAGGGGAAATACAAATAATGGGAAAGGAAGATCACCTTAATCCATTTCAGCTTAACTGTGCAGGTGAACTCGGGAGGAAATGATATTAAACTGAAATCTGTGAAATTTTTGGCTCTTTTTAAATGCTCCTTTAGACAGCCAAGTATTTGCTGAAGATTACCCTGTATTGTTGATGCTGCTAATTAGCAAACAAAACACTCAGGTTGTGCCACCACATCTGGCCCTTCTATTTGCTGAAAACATAAATAACCATGTCCCCACTCCTAATGGGATTTAGTGTCATGTGCCCTATGTTAAATTCTGTAGAGCACAGCAGCACCTTCCTCTGCAAGCAGCAGGCAAAGGCAGCCTGTCACTCAGGGGCTGCCTGTCCTGGTGGCACTGGGTGTGCAGAGTGTGCCAGATTTAGTCATGTATACAAGCATCACCTCGCTGACAGCCACGGGGAGGTATTCAGGGCAATTAGAATGGTAATCAAGAATTGACATCAACTCCTGCTCAGCCCATGTTATTCAATATAAAAATAAGCTCAATTAGTTCTGCGTTCAGGGTTTGGGCTCACATTAAGTTGTGGAAGCAGCAATTAATTCAGGCTTCTCATTTTGGTAGGTTGAAAAAAACCCAGAGAAGCATTTGGATTGTTTTCACTTTTAATAAGAGCACAATTTACTCTCAAGGTCAGAAGTGTGACATATGTTCTGTCTTGTGTTACAAAAATAATGGGGTATCAGGTCATCTGAGATATACAGGGCTGAGGGGAAATAAGGAGAAAGCAAGACAGAGAGACAGCTCCTGGCTTGCTGTTGACATCATTCTCTCTTTCTGTCCAACCATCATTAAAATGCCAGGCTGCTAAATACCTCAGAAAATAAAACTGTGCACTAAAAAGAATTATTTATTGGTTTGGATTGCAAAACAAAACCCTCTTGTAGAACAGGCATTTAAAATAACTGTTTTGATATTCAGGCAGCACCTAGCAGTCAGACAGCTTGTCAATGCTTCCTTTATAAAACACTCATTTCTTAAAACGCGTCGCATTTCTTGTCAGCTAAAAAGAAAAATGGTTAAATCAGCTTGTCTATTTTTGAAATGAAGATCAGCAAAAATCAAATCAAAACAAAACAAGATGTTTCAACTATTTCCAAGTCCTATTTATGCATCTTTCTAGCAAAGAAAAATTATATTTTCCAAAGGAAAATCTAGGAAATCCGGTATTAAGAATAATTTCATTTTAAATCCAGTACTGCTACTTAAGCTGTTCAGTTGGCTCAAAGGATGTGTGAAGTTGTATTAATTTTAAGAATTAGTAAGACATCAGCAGTATCATTCCCCATTGTTTTCTGGGAAACACATTGAGCAGCACGTTCCCAGTTATCCTTTCACTTCCCATACAGAGCCCTCAGTTTGCGGTGGCATTTTCACACCCAGAAGCGAAGCAGCCTGCAGAGAGGTGTCTGATTGCCCCATACCCCCCAAAGTGGGCAGACTGCTCAAGTAGCAGGCTAATTTATTCCTCTCCAAATGAAGTGCTGCACACCAGACTCCAAAAGAAAGAAATTCTCAGCACCTTACTCCATGAAATCAATGAGACAATTTACAGAGCAGGAGTACAGGCAGATGAGAGAGTTTCTGTCAGGTGAATTGCTCCATCAGCCGAAATGCTCGGAGAAGGAATCAGCGTGGGCTTGCTGATATACTCCATCTCAGTGCACTCTGAGTGAATTAGTGCAGTGCCCATCCTCCACCAAAACATTTTCAGTGGGCATGCACACGTTTGTTTGGAAATCTGCTCTTTAATTCATTGACATCAGTGTTCAAAGCAGCGTTAAGTCAGTAGAGCTGCATGAGCATGAGAAGGGAACCAGGCCAGCAGTGCCTCTGAAGGAAAGCAAGGGCTGAGACCAGGCAAATACAGCATCCCACAGAAAATTCCTGCTCCAGAAAGTATTTTTAGAAGCCGCCCATCAAGTGTCTCCCTGTGCTGAGGCACTCCTGGAACTGCCTGTTTTATCATAGGTCAGACCTGTCTCTAAAGGCCAGGTCTGACAGGCTGGATGCTGATCCCAGGCCAAGAAATGGAAATCTGTGGGGCTTACTTTTGCTTCTTTTAGACTGATGACCTTTCTGAAGCCTGATACAAGGTACAGTGCATTGATGTTTGGGATTTGCTCACTGTGATATTATGCTGCCTATCTGGAAAAACTTCACACAGTAACTTTTGTTGGCTGAGTATATTATATGGTATTTTGGTACAAAGAGTGTAATGAGATGTAAAGTACAGCATTAGGAAATAGTTGCACCCATTTAAAAACAGCACAGGTGATGGTGGCAAGCAAAAAACAAAGGAGAGAAACAGAATGTATTTCAGTTTTATCACAGTGTCTCAATGAAATGTTTGATAAAGAGAAGAGGAAGATCCCTCGGGTTGCTGGAGTGTTTTCATAACAACCATCACTCCTGTAGCTTCCATTAGTCCTTGTTTGCCTGTGGAAAATTAAGAATTATAGCTTTCATCATAGATTAGAGTATAAAACAGAAAAGAACAAAAAAAA